>JAKFGQ010000215.1:0-40362 GCA_021498475.1 Saguinus midas | reverse complement strand
GACTTATAAATGTGCTTTTCTTCTTCTCTTTTTTTTTTTTGAGACGGAGTTTCGCTTGTTACCCAGGCTGGAGTGCAATGGCGCGATCTCAGCTCACCGCAACCTCCGCCTCCTGGGTTCAGGCAATTCTCCTGTCTCAGCCTCCTGAGTAGCTGGAATTACAGGCATGCACCACCATGCCCAGCTGATTTTCTGTATTTTTAGTAGAGACGGGTTTCACCATGTTGACCAGGATGGTCTCCATCTCCTGACCTCGTGATCCACCCGCCTTGGATCTCTGAGTACTTGCTTGTTCATGAATTTTATTTTTCCTTCCTTATGAAGCTTAGTTTGGCTGGATATGAAATTCTGTGTTGAAAGTTCTTTTTGTTTAAGGATGTTGAATAATGCCCACTCTTCTGGCTTGTAGTGCCGAAAATCTCTGCCTTTATGTTGCTTCCTTGTGGTGACCCGACCTTTCTCTCTGGCTGCCCTTAGTATTTTCTCCTTCATTTCAATCCTGGTGAATCTGTGATTATGTGCCTTATTGGTTGCTCTTCTTGCAGAATATCTTTGTGGTGTCCTCTGTATTTCCTGGAGTTGCTATTGACCTGTCTTGCTGGTTTGAAATTTTCTGAATATCCTTTTTTTCCAGCTTGATTCATTCTCTTCATCACATTCTGGTACACCTAGCAAACGTAGGTTGGGTCTCTTCCATAGTCACATTTCTTGACTGAAATTTTGTTCATTCCTTTTGCGGTTTTCTTTAATCCTAGTTTCCTTGTTTTATTTTGTTGAGTTGATTTTCGACTTCTGATTAGTCTTTCTTCTGCTTGTTCAATTGGCTGTTGAAGCTGTGCATGCTTCGTGAAGTTTCTTGTGTTGTGTTTTTCAGCTCCTTCAATTCATTCATATTCCTTCTAAGTTGTCCATTCTTGTTATCATTTTCTTCTTTTCAATGTTTTTCAAAGTTCTTATTTTCTTTGCCTGATTTAGAACATGTTCTTTAGCTTCACTGAAATTTCTCATTATCCACTTTCTGAAGTCTGATTCCGTCATTTTGTCACACACTCATTCTCTGTCAGCTTTGTTCTTTTGCTGTTGAGGGTTTGGTGTTTTGTAGGAGGTAAGTGTTTTGGTTTCTGTGCTTTTTGCGCTGGTTTCTTCCATCTTTGCCTTTATCCACATGTCGTCTTAGTATTTGCTGATTTTTCAATTGGGCTCTGTGATCATTCAGATTGTTGATGATGAGGTATTCTGTTGCCAGTTTTCCTTCTAATGGTCTAGCCCCTCTGCCACGAGTTCTGAGGTCCGCCCAGGCCCTGCTTGTCTGGGGTACACCTGCTTGCCTTGCGGAACAGTGGGGGATGCTACAGGTGTCTTCTTCTGCTATCTTGGTTTCAGAATGATGCCGCCAAATTTCAGTCTGATTAGTCCTTTTCTGGGGTGACTCCTTGGATATACAGGGGTCAGGGAGCTGCCTTGACAGTCTGTGTAGGAACTTCAGTGCTGGGTGTTAGCTCCGTTTTTATTCAGCATTGTTGGTAGATGTGTTTATGTCTGCTGCAAGAGAACTCACCCCCTTTTTGCCCTTAGATGCTCTGTCTCCAGGGATTGGGGCTTTCTTTATGAAATTCTGTTGCTGTCTGCTTGCCAGCTGAGGCAGTCTATTCACTATTTTTGCCTCCACCCTGCTAGTGTGGATCCTTGCCCTGTTGCTGCGGGCTCCGTTCTGCTGGCCTGCCACCCTGCTGGCATGGAGTTCTCTGTTATGCAGGTTGCCTTGCAACAGCGCTGTGTCAGTTCCTTGGGCAGCCTTTAGCAGGGGATTGCGTCAGTAGTGGCAGATGCCCCTCCCGCAATTGCACCATCCTAGATGCCCGCAGCAAAACTCTCAGCCTCGAGCACCTGCAATCGCTGCTCTGCTTGTCCCCATCAGGGTGGGACCCGCCAAGCCTGGTCACCCAGCTCCCTGCCTCAGAGTCCGTCCTCTCTCTCTCTCTCTTTCTCTCCCCAAGCTGAATTGTTTACTCTCTCACTGGCGCCCCAGTAGCCTGCTGATAGGGCACTGGGATCCGTGCAATCTCCTGTGCCACTGCCCACTGCACCGGCTCAGATCACGTTTCCCAGGAATCTCCTAGTCTGGCTCATTGTCCAAGTCCCATTCAATCAGATGGACATGCCAATCTGCCCTTCCAAATTTCAGATTGCCGGTTTAACAGGACACCCGGAGCAGTGAGTTTTGTGCCCGGTGCCACTGCGCTATGGAACCGGCCGAAGCGGCTGCGTGAGCCGGCTGTACTAGTGTCCCGTGTCTCTCCCAGACCTGAAACTTTCAACGTTCTGTGGGAAAAAAAGATCTGTCTGAGAATGCGGCTAGGACTCACCCTCTGCGCCTTCACTGAGAGCTGCAATCTGGAGTCGCCTCTACAACACCATCTTGGAAGTCCCTCGCCTTGCCTTATGTTAAATTGCCCTGCCTGCAGTTGCCCTGCCTTACCTTTATTTGCCTAGAGTTGCCTTGCCTTGCCTTGCCTGGATTTGCTATGCCTGCAATTTCCTTGCCTAGCATTGCCTGGAATTTACTTTTCTAGAGTAGCCTTGCACTGACTTGCGTTTCCAGGAGTTTTCTTGCCTGGAATTGCCTTCCCTTTTCTTGCCTTGTCTTGCCTAGAATTACCTTGCCGTGTATTTTCTTGCCTAGAATTGTGTTGCCTTTTCTTCCTGGAATTTTCTTGCCTTGAATTCCCTTTCCTGGAATTTTTTTGTTTTGCTGGGAATTTTCTTGCATTGCCTTGCCTTTCCTTGCCTGAATTTGCCTTGCCTTTAATTTTCTTGCCTAGCCTTTCCTGTAATTTACTTGTTTGAATTTGCTTTGCTTTGCCTTGCCTTTCCTGGAATTTTCTTGCCTGGAATTGCTTTGCTTAGAATTGTCTTCCCTTGCCTTACCTGGAATTGCCTTGCATTGCCTGGAATTGCTTCTTTTTGCCTTGCCTTGTTTTGCCTTGCCATGCCTTGCATTACCTTGCCATTTCTATATTTGTCTTTTCTGAAATCTCTTTGCGTTGCCTTGCTGTGCCTGAAAGAACCTTGCCTAGAATTGTTCTACATTGCCTTTCCTAGAATTTTGTTGCATTCCTTTGCCTTGCCTTGCCTAACTTAGAATTGCCTTGCCTTGCCTTGCCTGGAATTTTCTTGCTTAGAATTTCCTTAAATTGCATTGCCTTTCCTTGCCTTGATTTTTCTTGCCTGGAATTGCCCTGCCTTGCCATCCCTGGTATAGTACCTTGCATGGAATTGCATTGTCTTGCTTTGCATTGACTGAATTTGCCTTGCCTTGGCTTTCCTTTCCCGGAATTGCCTTGCCTAAAATGCCTTGCCTTGCCTTGAATGGAATTTTCTTGCTTGAAAATAACTTTTTCTGCCTTGTCTTGCCCTGCCTTGCCTGGAATTTCCTTTCCAGAAGTTGCCATGCCTGGAATCGCCTTGCCTTGCATTGCCAGGTATTGCCTTGCCTGAAATTGACTTGCCTTACATTTTCTTGCCTTGCCTAGAATTGCATTGCCATACTTTGCCTTGCGTGGCATTGCCTTGCCTAGAATTACATTGCCTTGCGTGGAATTGACTTGCCTGGAATTGCCTTTTCTTGCCTTGCCTGGAATTTTCTTTTCTGGAATTTCCTTGCTTTGTCTTGTTTTGCCTTTCCTTGCCTTTCCTGAAATCGTCTTGCCTGGAATTGCCTTTGTCTGCCTTGCTTTGCCTTGCCTCGAATTGCCTTGCTTAAAACTTCCCTGCCTAGCCTAGCCTCGAATTGCCTTGACTCGAATTGCCCTGTTTGCCTTGCCTTTCATGACCTGAATTTGCCTTGCCTGAAATTGGCCTGACCGCCTTGTTTGGCCTTGCCTTGAATTTTTTTGCTTGGAATTTTTGCCTTAATGGAAATTTTTTGCATTTTTTTTTTTTGCCTAGCCTGAATTGCCCTGTCTGAATTGCCTTGCTTTTGCTTGTGTTGCCTTGCCTGGAATTGTTTTGCCTATTGTCTTGCCTTGCCTTGCGTTTTGTGCCTGCCTGGAATTGTCCTGCTTGCCTTGCTTACCTGAAATTGCCCTGCTTGCAATTGCCCTGTCTTACCTTTATTTGCCTGAAATTGTCTTGCCTTGCCTTGTCTTGCCTGGATTTGCCATGCCTGCAATTTCTTTGACTAGCCTTGCCTGGAATTTACTTGCCTGGAATTGCCTCGCATTGACTTGTCTTGTCCAGAATTTTCTTGCAAGTAGTTGCTTTGCCTTACATTGCCTTGTTTGTTTTGCCTAGAATTGCCTTGCCTGAATTGTGTTGCCTTTCCTTTCCTGAAATTGCCTTACCTTTAATTCCCTTGCCTGAAACTTTTTGCCTTCCTGGTAATTTTCTTGCATTGCCTTTTTTTGCCTAGCCTGGAATTGTCCTTTCTGAATTGTCTTGCTTTGGCTTGTCTTCCCTTGCCTGAAATTGCTTTGCCTGAATTTTCTTGCCTTGCCTTGAGTTGTCTGGAATTTTCCTGCCTTGAATTGCCTTGCCTTACCTCGCTCTGACTGAATTGCCTTGTCTTGCCTTACCTTGCCTTTCCTGAAATTGGCTTGCCTCACATTGGCTTTCCTTTCCTTTCCTGAAATTACCTTGTCTGGAAAAGCCTTGCCTTGTTTTGCCTTGACTTGCCTGAATTGCCTTGCCTGGAATTGCCTTTTCTTGCCTTGCCTGGAATTTTCTTTTCTGGAATTTCCTTGCTTTGTCTTGTTTTGCCTTTCCTTGCCTTTCCTGAAATCGTCTTGCCTGGAATTGCCTTTGTCTGCCTTGCTTTGCCTTGCCTCGAATTGCCTTGCTTAAAACTTCCCTGCCTAGCCTAGCCTCGAATTGCCTTGACTCGAATTGCCCTGTTTGCCTTGCCTTTCATGACCTGAATTTGCCTTGCCTGAAATTGGCCTGACCGGCCTTGTTTGGCCTTGCCTTGAATTTTTGTTTGGAATTTTTGCCTTAATGGAAATTTTTTGCTTTTTTTTTTTTTTTGCCTAGCCTGAATTGCCCTGTCTGAATTGCCTTGCTTAAAACTTCCTGCCTAGCCTAGCCTGAATTGCCTTGACTCGAATTGCCCTGTTTGCCTTGCCTTTCATGACCTGAATTTGCCTTGCCTGAAATTGGCCTGACCGGCCTTGTTTGGCCTTGCCTTGAATTTTTTTGCTTGGAATTTTTTTGCCTTAATGGAAATTTTTTTGCATTTTTTTTTTTTGCCTAGCCTGGAATTGCCCTGTCTGGAATTGCCTTGCTTTTGCTTGTGTTGCCTTGCCTGGAATTGTTTTGCCTAAAATTGTCTTGCCTTGCCTTGCGTTTTTTGAAATTGCCCTGCCTGGAATTGTCCTGCTTGCCTTGCCTTACCTGAAATTGCCCTGCTTGCAATTGCCCTGTCTTACCTTTATTTGCCTGAAATTGTCTTGCCTTGCCTTGTCTTGCCTGGATTTGCCATGCCTGCAATTTCTTTGACTAGCCTTGCCTGGAATTTACTTGCCTGGAATTGCCTCGCATTGACTTGTCTTGTCCAGAATTTTCTTGCAAGTAGTTGCTTTGCCTTGCATTGCCTTGTTTTGTTTTGCCTAGAATTGCCTTGCCTGGAATTGTGTTGCCTTTCCTTTCCTGAAATTGCCTTACCTTTAATTCCCTTGCCTGAAACTTTTTGCCTTCCTGGTAATTTTCTTGCATTGCCTTTTTTTGCCTAGCCTGGAATTGTCCTTTCTGGAATTGTCTTGCTTTGGCTTGTCTTCCCTTGCCTGAAATTGCTTTGCCTAGAATTTTCTTGCCTTGCCTTGAGTTGTCTGGAATTTTCCTGCCTTGAATTGCCTTGCCTTACCTCGCTCTGACTGGAATTGCCTTGTCTTGCCTTACCTTGCCTTTCCTGAAATTGGCTTGCCTCACATTGGCTTTCCTTTCCTTTCCTGAAATTACCTTGTCTGGAAAAGCCTTGCCTTGTTTTGCCTTGACTTGCCTGAAATTGCCTTGCCTGGAATTGCCTTTTCTGCAATTGTCTTGCCTGGAGTTGCATTTTCTTTCCTTGCCTGGATTTATCTTGCCTTTTGTTCTCTGGAATTGACGTTTTCACAATTGCCTTGCATTGCCTTGCTTTTCTTGCATGAAATTGCCTTGCTTGGAATTGTCTTTTCAGTAATTGTCTTGTCTTGCCTCAAATTGCCTAGCCAGAAATTGTTTTGCCTTGCCTTGCTTGGAGTTGCCTTGCCTGGAATTGCCTCTTTTTGCCTTGCTTGCCTTGCCATACCTTGCGTTACCTTGCCGTTTTAAAAATTGTCTTTGCTGAAATTGCCTTGCGTTGCCTTGCTTTGCCTAAAAGAAACTTGCCTAGAATTACCCTACATTGCCTTGTCCCACCTTGCCTGGATTTGCCTTGCCTAAAATTGCACTGCATTCCTTTGTTTTGCTTTGCCTTGCCTAGAGTTTCTTTTCTTGGAATTGCCTTGCATTCCATTGAGTTGCCTTGCCTTGTTTTTTCATCTTTGGAATTGCCCTGCCTTGCCTTCCCTTAAACAGCTTTGCGTGGGATCGCCTTGTCTTGGTTTGCCTTGATTGGAATTGCCTTGCTTCGAATTGCCTTGCCTTGCCTTTTCCTCAACTGGAATTGCCTTGCATAGAATTGTTTTACCTGGTGTTGCCTTGCCTTGCATTGACTAGAATTGTCTTGCCTTGCATTAATTGGAATTGCCTTTCCTGAAAATATTCTTCCCTGCCTTGTCTTGCCTTGCCTTTCCTGACATTGCCTTTTTGGCAATTGCCTTGCCTGGAATTTTCTTGCCTTGCATTCCCAGGTATTGCCTTGCCTGAAATTGCCTTGCCTCGCCATGCATTGCCTTTCCTTGCCTGGAATTGAATTCTCTAGAATTGCATTGCCTTGCCTGGAATTGCCTTTCCTTGCCTTGCCTGAAATTGCCTTGCCATATCTTGACTTGTCTTGCCTGGAATTGCCTTGACTTACCTTGCCTGAAATTGCCTTGCCAATAATTGCTCTTTTGTGCCTAGCCTTGCCTCGAATTGCGTTGCCTGGGATTATCTTTCACTGCCTTCTCCTGCCTTAATTATCCTGGAATTGCCTTCCCAGCAATTGCCTTGCCTGGAATTGCCCTACCTTGCATTGCCTGGAGTTACCTTTCCTGGGATTGCCTTGCCTTGTCTTACCTAAAATTGCCTTGCCTGGAATTGACTCTCTCTTCCTTGTCTTGCCTTGCCTTGCCCGAAATTGCCCTGCCTTGCCTCTCCTAAAATTGCCTTGCATTTACTTGCCTTGCCTGAGTATGCCTTGCCTGCAATTTTTTTTGCCTAAACTTGCCTGGAATTTACTTGCCTGGAATTGTCTTGCCTTGCCTTGTCTTGCTTTGCCTAGAATTGCCTGACCTGGAATTCCTTTGCCTGGAATTGTCTTGCCTTGCCTTACCTGAAATTGCCTTGCCTGGAATTTTCTTGTATTGCCTTGCTTTTTTTGCCTGGAATTGCCCTGCCTTGACTTCCCTGCAATAGCCTTGCATGAAATTGCCTTTTTTTGTCTTGTCTTGACTGCAATTTTCTTGCTTCGAATTGCCTTGACTTGTATTTCCTGGCCTGGAATTGCCTTGCCTAAAGTTGCCTAACCTTGCATTGCTTTGCCTCGCCTTGCCTGAAATTTTCTTGCCTGGAATTGTCTTGCATTTCCTTAGCTGGAATTGCCTTGTCTTGCCTTGCCAAAAATTGCCTTGTCTTGCACTGCTTTGCCTGAAATTGCCTTGTGTAGAATTGCATTGCCTTATTTTACCTTGCTTTCCCTGGAATTGCCTTTCCTTGTTTTGCCTGCAATTTTTTTTTGTCTGGAATTGCCTTCCCTTTTCTTGTCTTGCCTTGCCTGGGAATTACATTGCCTTGCAATGCCTGAAATCACCTTGCCTAAAATTGCTCTTTTTTGCGTTGCCTTGCCCTGCCTCAAATCGCCTTGTGTGTAATTTTCCTTTCTTTCCTTGCCTCAAATTGCCTTGTGTGGAATTGCCCTGCTTTGCCTTTTCTTTTCTCACCTCGAATTGCCTTGCCTGAAATTGGCCACCCTTACTCTGTTTTGCCTTGCCTTGAATTCCCCTTCCTGGAATATTTTTGCCTTGTTGGAAATTTTCTTGCATTGCATTTTCTTTTCTATCCTGGAATTGCCCTGTCTGGAATTGCCTTGCTTTGGCTTGTCTTGAATTGCCTGGAATTGCCTTGCCTAGAATTGTCTTGCCTTGCCTTGCATTGTCTGGAATTGCCCTGGTTAGGGTTGCTCTGCCTTGACTGAAATTTTCTTGCTTGCAATTTCCCTCCTTGCCTTGTCTTGATTTGTGTTGCCTTGATTTGTGTTGCCTTGATTTGCTTTGCCTGCGGTTTTCTTGCCTAGACTTACCTGGAATTTTCTTGCCTAAAATTGCCTTGCATTGACATGTCTTGACAGAATTTTTTTGCCTGGAATTGCCTTGTCTTGCCTAGAATTGCCTTGGCTGAAATTGCCTTACCTGAAATTGTCTTGCCTTGCCTTAGGTAAATTGCCTTGCCTGAAAATACCTTTTTCTGCCTTCTCTTGTCTTGCCTTGCCTGGAATTGCCTTTCCAGCAATTTCCTTACCAGGTATTTCCTTGTCTTGCATTGCCAGGAATTATCTTGCCTAAAATTGCCTTGCCATGCCTGGAATTGTTTTGCCTAGAATTGCAATGCCTCGCCTTACCTGGAAGTTTCTTGCCTAGAGTTGCCTTTTCTTTCCTTGTCTGGAATTTTCTTGTCGAAAATTGCCTTGCCTTGTCTTGTCTTGCCTTTCCTGAAATTGCCTTGCCTTGCCTAAAATTGACTAGCCTGGAATTGCCATTTTTCACCCTGTTTTGCCTTGCCTCGAGTTACCTTGCTTGAAATTTTCCTGCCTTTTCTTGTTTGGAATTGTCTTGCCTGAAATTACCCTGTTTTGCCTTGTTTTTTCTTACCTCTATTTGCCTTGCCTGGAATTGCCTGCCTTCTCTTGTTTTGCCTTGCCTTAAATTCACTTCCCTGAATTTTTTTTGCCTTGCTGAAAAATTTCTGCATTGCCTTACCTTGCCTAGCCTGGAATTGCCCTGTTTGGAATTACCTTGCTTTGGCTTGCCTTGCCTTGCCTGGAATTGTCTTGCCTAGGATTGTCCTGAATTGTCTTGTGTTGTCTGGAATTTTCCTGCCTGGAATTGCCCTGGCTTACCTTGCCTTGCCTAGCCTAAAATTGCCCTGCCTGCAATTGCCCTGACTTTTCTTTTTTGCCTGGAATTGCCTTACCTTGCCTTGTCTTGCCTGGATTTGCCATGCTCGTAATTTCCTTGACTAGCCTTGCCTGAAATTTACTTTTCTGGAATTGTCTTGCATTGAATTGCCTTGCCAGGAATTTTCTTGCCTGGAATAGCCTTGTCTTGCCTTGCCTCGCCTAGAATTGGCTTACCTAGAATTTCCTTGCCTGGAATTGTGTTGCTTTTTTTTTCCTGAAATTGCCTTGCCTTGAATTTTCTTGCCTGGAATTTTTTTACCTTGCTGGGAATTTTCTTGCATTGTCTTTTCTTGCATAGTCTGAAATTGCCCTGTCTGAAATTGCCTTTCTTTGGCTTGCCTTGCTTTGCCTGGTATTGCCTTGCCTAGAATTGCCTTGCCTTGCCTTGAGTTGTCTGGAATTGCTTTGCCTAGAATTGCCTTGCCTTGTTTTGTTTTGTCTTGCATTGCCTTGCCATGCCTAAAATTGACTTTTCTGAAATTGCCTTGCATTGCATTGCCTTGCATAAAAGAGCCTTTTCTAGAATTGCCCTACATTGTTTTTCCCTGCCTTGACTGGAATTGCCTTGCCTAGAATTGCCCTGCATTCCCTTGCCTTGCCTTGCCTTGCCTGGAGTTTCCTTGCTTGAAATTGCCGTGCATTGCATTGTGTTGCCTTTCCTTGCTTTTCCATCATTGTAATTTCCCTGCATTGCCTTCCCTGGAATAGCCTTGCATGGAATTGCCTTGTCTTGCTTTGTCTTGACTGGAATTGCCTTGCCTTGCCTTTCCTCAACTGAAATTGCCTTGTGTAAAATTGCCTTACCTTGCATTGCCTTGCCTTTCCTTGACTAGAATTGCCTTGCCTAAAATTGTCTTGCCTTGCACTAGTTGGAATTCCTTGCTTGGCAATACCTTTCCCTGCCTTGTCTTGCCTTGCCTTTCCTACAATTGCCTTTCTGGCAATTGCCTTGCCTTGCATTGCTATGAAACTTTTTGTCTTGCATTGCCTGCCTTGCATTGCCTTGCCTTTCCTGAAATTGCCTTGCCTAGAATTGCCTTGCCTTGCCTTACCTTGCCTTACCTGGAATTGCCTTTCCTTGCCTTGCCTGAAATTGTCGTGCCTTATCTTGTCTTGCCTTGCCTTACTTTGCCTGAAATCGCTTTTCAAGTATTGCCCTTTTTTGACTTGCCTTGCCTAGAATTGCCTTACCTGGTATTGCCTTTCCCTGCCTTGTCTTGCTTTAATATTCCTGAAATTGCCTTTCCAGCAATTGCCTTTTCTGGAATTGCCCTGCCTTGCATTGTCTGGAGTTGTCTTCCCTGGAATTGCCTTGCCTTGTCTTACCTAAAATTGCCTTGCCTGGAATTGCCTTTCTATGCTTTGTCTTGCCTTGCCTTGCCTAGAATTGCATTGCCTTGCCTTGACTTATTTTGCCTTGCCTTGTCTTGCCTTGCCTAAAATTGCCTTGTCTGGCGTTGCCTTTCCTTTCCTTGCCTAGAATTTTCTCAACTGGAATTGCCTTGCCTGGAATTGTGTTGCCTTGCCTTACCTAGGGTTGCCCTGCCTGAAATTGCCTCGCATTTCCTTGCTTTTCATGCCTAAAATTGCTTTGCCTGGCCTTCTCTGAAATAGCCTTGCGTGGAATTGCCTTGTCTTGCCGTGCCTTGATGGCAATTGCCTTGCCTGAAAATATATTTTCCTGTCTTGTCTTGTCTTGCTTTGCTTTGCCTGAAATTACCTTGCCTTGCATTGCCAGGAATTGCCCTGCCTGAAATTGCCTTGCCTTTCCTGGAATTGCCTTGCTTAGAGTTGCATTGCCTTGCCTTACCTTGCCTTGCCTGGAATTGCCTTTTCTTGCCTTGCCTGAAATTTTCTTGTCTGGAGTTGCCTTGTCTTGTCTTGTCTTGTCTTGCCTGAAATTTCCTTGCCTTGTTTTTTCTGAAATCTCTTTGCCTGGAATTACCTTTTCTGCAATTGCCTTGCCTGGATTTTTTTTGTCTTGACTTCCCTGGATTTGCCTTGCTTTATCTTGCCATTTATTGCCTTGCCTTGCCTTGAATTGCCTTTTTTGGAATTTCCCTGCCTTTTCTTACCTCGAATTCCCTTGCCTGGAATCGGCCTGCCTTGCCTTGTTTTGCCTTGCCTTGAATTCTTTTGCCTGGAATTTTTTTGCCTTGCTGGGAATTTTCTTGCATTGCATTTTCTTGCCTTGCCTGGAATTTCTCTGTCTGAAATTGCCTTTCTTTGCCTTGCCTTGCCTGTAATTGTCTTGCCTAGAATTGTCTTGCCTTGTCTTGTGTTGTCTGTAATGGCTCTGCCTGGGTTTGCCATGACTTGCCTTGCCTTGCCTTGCCTTGCCTGAAATTGCCTTGAGTTCAATTGCTCTGCCTTTTCTTGCCTTGCCTGGAATTGCCTTGTCTGCAATTTTCTTGCCTAGACTTTCCTAAAATTTACTTGCCTGAAATTGCATTGAGTTGACTTGCCTTGCAAGAAATTTTCTTGGCAAAAATTGCCTTGCCTTGCCTAGAATTTCCTTGCCTGGAGTTGTTTTGCCTGGAATTATTTAGCCTTTCTTTACCTGAAATTGCCTTTCCTGGAATTGCCTTGCCTTGCCTTGCTTTTTCTTGCCTGAAATTGCCCTGCGTTGCCTTCCCTGGAATTGCCTTGTCTTGTTTTGCCTTACTGTAATTGCCTTGCTTCGAATAGCCTTGCCTTTCCTTGCCTTGACTGAAATGGCCTTGCCTAAAATTGCATTGCCTTGCCTTAGCTGGAATTGCATTGCCTGGAAATACCTTTCTTTCCATGTCTTGCCTTGTCTTGCCTGGAATTGCCCTTCCAGCAATTGCCTTGTCTGGAATTTTCTTGCCTTGCATTGCCAGGAGTGGACTTGTCTGAAATTGCTTTGCCTTGCCTTGCCTGGATTTGCCTTGCCGAGACTTGCATTGTCTTATCTACCTTGCCTTGCCTAGAATTGCCTTGCCTGGAGTTGCCTTTCCTTGCCTAGCCTAATTTTTTTGTCTAGAATTGTCTTGCCATCTCTTGTCTTGTCTTGCCTGAAATTGCCTTGCCTTGCCTTGCCTGAAATTGCCTTGCCTGCAATTGTTTTCCCTTGAATTGCCTTGCCTTGCCATGCCTGAAATTTTCTTGCCTTTCCTTGCCTGGAATTGACGTTTATGCCATTGCCTTGCCTGGAATTGTCTGTTTTGGAATTGCCTTGGCTTTCCTTGGGTTGGCTGGCCTTGCCTTTTCTTGAATTGCCTAGCCTGGAATTGCCTTGTCTAGAATTGCCTTGCCTTGCCTTGCCTTGCTTTACATTGCCTTGCTTTGCCTAAAATTTACTGTCCTGAAATTGGCTTGCATTGCCTTGCCTTGCCTAAAAGAACCTTGCCTATAATTGCCCTACATTGCCTTGCCCTGCCTTGGCTGGTACTGCCTTGCCTAGAATTACACTGCATTCTGTTGCCTTGCCTTGATTGCAATTGCATTGCTTTGAATTGTTTTGCCCTGTTCTTCCTTGCCTGGAATTGCCTTGCCTAGAATATCCTTGTCTTGCCTTGCCTTGCATTGTCTTGCCTTACCTTAATTGGAATTGTCTTGTTTTGCCTTAGCTGAAATTGTCTTGCCTCGAATTTTGTTTCCTTGCCTTAGCTGAAATTGCCTTCCTGAAATTCCTTTTTCTGCTTTGCCTTGCCTTGCCATCTCTGAAATTTTTCTTCCAGCAATTGCCTTGCCTGGAATTGCCTTGCCTTGACTTGACAGAAATTGGCTTGCTTGATATTGCCTTGCCTTGCATTGCCTTGCCTAAAATTGCATTGCCTTGTCTTACCTTATCTTGCCTGGAATTGCCTTACCTTGCCTTGCCTGAAATTTTCTTGTCTGAAATTGCCATGTCTTGTCTTGTCTTGCTTTTCCTAGAATTGCCTTGCTTTGCTTTGGCCTGAAATTGCCTTACTTTGCCTTTCTTTTCTTATCTTGTATTGCCTTGCCTGGAATTGGCCTGCCTTACCTTATTTTGCCTTGCTTTGAATTCTCTTGCCTGAAACTTTTTTTGCCTTGCTGGAAATTTTTTTGCATTGCCTTTCCTTGCCTAGCTTGGAATTTCCCTGTCTGGAATTGCCTTGCCTTGCCTAATATTGCTTTGCCTAGAATTGTCTTGCCTTGCCTTGCATTTTCTGAAATTGCCTCGCCTGGAATTGCCCTGCCTTGCCTTACATTGCCTGAAATTGTTCTGCCTGAAATTGCCCTGCCTTGCCTTGCCTTGGCTTGCCTGGAATTGTCTTGCCTTGCATTGCCTTGCCTGCAATTTCCTTGCCTAGCATTGCCTGAAATTTACTTTCCTGGAATTGTCTTGCATTAACTTGTTTTGCAAGAAATTTTCTTGCCTAAAATTTTCTTTTCTTGCTTTGCCTTGCCTAGAATAGCCTTGCTTTGAATTGCCTTGCATTGCCTTGCTTTTTCTTGCCCAGAATTGCCTTATCTTGCCTTTTCTGAAATAGCCTTGTGTAGAATTACTTGTTTTTCTTGCCTTGACTGAAACTGCCTTGCTTCAAGTTGCCTTAATTTGCCTTTCTTAGCCTGGAATTACCTTGCCTAGAATTTCCTTGTCTTGCATTGCCCTGCCTTGCTTTGACTGAAATTGCTTTGCCTGGAATTGTTTTGCCTTTCCTTAGCTGGGATAGCCTTGCCTGGAAATACCTTTCCCTGCCTTGTCTTGCCTTGCCTTGCATGGAATTGCCTTTCTGTCAATTGCCTTGCCTGGAATTGAATAGCCTTGCATTGCCAGAAATTGTCTTGCCTGAAATTGCCTTTCCTTGCATTGCCTTTCCTGGCCTGAAATTGCCTTGCCTGGAATTGCCTTTTCTTCTTTTGCCTGAAAATTTTCTGCCTGGTATTACCTTGCCGTGATTTGACTTGCCTGGGATTGCCTTGCTTTGACTAGCATTGCCATGCCTGGATTTGCCTTGCCTGCAATTGCTTTGCCTAGCCTTGCCTAAAATTTACCTGCCTGGAATTGCCTTGCCTTGTCTTGCCTTGCCAGAAATATTTTTGCCTTGCTTTACCTGAAATTGTCTTCCCTGAAATTACTTTTCTTTGCCTTGCCTTTTCTCAAATTGCCTTGCTTAAAAATTCGCTGCTTTGCACTGTCTAGAATTGCCTTTCCTGTAATTGCCCTGCCTTGCTTGCCTAGCCTGAAATTGCCCTGCCTGGAATTTCACTGCCTTGCCTTGCCTTTCCTGATATTGCCTTGCCTTGCCTTGTTTTGCTGTGCCTGAAATTGACTTTTTTGAAATTGCCTTGCATTGCCTTGCCTTGCATAAAATAACCTTGCCAGGAATGGCCCTACATGTACTTGCCCTGCCTTGCTTGAAATTGCCTTGCTTAGAATTGCCCTGCCTTGCCTTGCCTTTCATTGCCTTAACTTGCATTGCCTGGAATTCCCTTGCCAGGCATTGCCTTGTCTTGCCTTGCCTTATCTTACCTTGCCTTGCCTTATGTTACCTTGCCTTGCCTAGAATTTCCTTGCCTGAGTTTGCCTTGTCTGGAATTGCCTTGCATTGCTTTGCTTTTTCTTGCCTGGAATTGCCCTGCCTTGTCTTTCTTGGAATAGCCTTGTGTGGCATTGCCTTGTCTTGCCTTGCCTTCACTGTAATTGCCTTGCTTTGAATTGCGTTGCCTTGTCTTTCTTCACCTGGAATTGCCTTGCCTAGATTTGTCTTGCTTTGTGTTGCCTTGCCTTGCCTTGACTGGAATTGCCTTGCCTGAATTGTCTTGCCTTGCCTTAGCTGGAATTGCCTTGCGTGGAAATACCTTTTCCTGCCTTGTCTTACCTTGCCTTGCCTGGAATTGCCTTTCTGGCAATTGCCTTGCCTAAAATTGCCTTGCTTTGCCTTGCCAGGAATTGCCTTGCCTAAAATTGCCTTGCCTTGCATTGCCCTGTTTTGCCTGAAATTGTGTTGCCTAGAATTGCATTGAGTTGCCTTATCTGAAATTGTCTTGCCTAGAGTTGCCTTTTCTTGCCTTACCTGGAATTTTCTTTTCTGGAATTGCCTTGAATTGTGTGGTCTTGCTTTGCCTGAATTTTTTTTTGCCTTTCCTTGCCTGAAAACGCCTTGCCTGGAATTGCCCTTTTTTGCCTTGCCTTGCCTTGCTTGGAATTTCCCTGCCTCGCCTTGGCTTGAAATTGCCTTGTCTCAAATTGTTTTGTTTTGCCTTGCCTTGCTTACCATGAATTGCCTTGCCTGGCATTGGCCTGCCTTGCCTTGTTTTTCCTTGCCTTGAATTTATTTGCCTGAGATTTTTGGCCTTGCTGGGAACTTTTTGCATTGCCTTTCTTTGCCTAGCCTGGAATTGTTTTGCCTAGAATTGTCTTGCCTTGCCTTGTGTTGTCTGGAATTGCCCTGCCTGAAATTGTCCCGCTTTGCCTTGCCTTTTCTTGACTTGCCTGAAATTGCCCTGCCTTGTCTTGCCTTTTCTGGAATTCCTTGCCTTGTCTTGTTTAGCCTGGATTTGCCTTGCTGGCAATTTCCTTGCCTAGCCTTTTCAGGAATTTACTTTACTGTAATTGCCTTACATTGACTTGCCTTGCCAGAAAATTTCTTGCCTGAAATGTGTAGCCTTGCCTTGCCTTGTTTTGCCTCGTCTGAAATTGCCTTGACTTTTCTGGCAATGCCTGGAATTGCCTTTCCTGTAATTTCTTTTTCTTGTCTTGCCTGGAATTGCCGAGTTAGCAATTGCCTTGCCTTGCCTTGCTTGGAGTTGCCTTTTCTGAAATGCTTTGCCTTGCCTTGCCTAAATTTTCCTTTCCTGAAATTGCCCTGACTTGCCATATGTAAAATTTTCTTGCCTGGCAAGATGGCGTCTTAGAGGCAACTCGGGATTGCAGCTCTTGGTGAAGGTGCAGAGGGTGAGTCCTAGCCACATTCTCGGATGGAACTTTTTTGCCCACAGAGTGTGGAAAGTCCCAGGTGTGGGAGAAACACAAGACGTCAGCACAGCCAGCTCACGCAGCCGGTTCGGATGGCACTGTAGTGCAGCAGGACCCGGCACAGAACTCACTGGTCCGGGTGCCCTGTTAAACTGGCAATCTTAGATTTGGAAGGGCAGATTGGCATGTCCATCTGATTGAACGGGACTTGGACACTGAGCCAGACCAGGAGATTCCTGGGAAACGTGATCTGAGCCAGTGCAGTCAGCAGCAGCAAGGGAGAATGCATGAATTGCAGTGCCCTATTGGCAGGCTACTGGGGCGCCACTGAGAGTCGACCATTCAGCTTGGGGAGAGGAAGAGAGAGAGAGAGAAGATGGACTCTGAGGTAGGGAGCTGGGTAATCAGGATAGGTGGGTCCCACCCTCACGGGGATGGGCAGGGTGGCGATTGGAGGCACTCGGGGCTGAGAGTTTTGCTGCTGGCATCTAGGACGGTGCAGCCGGGGAGAAGCATCCGCCACTACAGACACAACTCGCCCCTACTGAAGTACCGCCCAGGGCTGATGCAGCCTGCTGTTGCCAAGGCAACCTGCCATAAGAGAGCGCTTCAGAGCAGAATGGAGCCACAGCAGGGTGGACCTGGGGTAGCAAGGTGGAGCCCCGACAGGCAAATAGTGAATAGACTGCCTCCTAGTGGGGCAGGACAGTGCAACAGATACTCATAAAGAAAGCCCCAACTGCCTGAGACAGAGCATCTAAGAGGAAAAAAAGGGGGGGTTTATGAGTTATGTTGCAGCAGACATAAACACATCCTCCAAACAACTCAATGAACAACAGAGCTCACAGCTCAACACTGGAGCTCCTATAAAGCACAAACCGTCCCCTCAAGCAGATCCATGACACCTGTATATCCAAAGAGTCACCCCATAAAAGGACTAATCAGACTGACATTTGGCGGGCATCATTCTGGAACAAAGACAGCAGAAGAAGAAACTGATAGCATCCCTCACTGTTCTGCAGCTGCTACAAGTGTACCCCAGAAAAGCAGGGACTGGAGTGGACCTCAGAACTCATACAGCAGAGGGGCTAGACCATTAGAAGGAAAACTAAGTAACAGAAATATTTCATCAACAATAATCTGGGCGTCCACACAGAGACCCAATTGAAAAATCAGCAACTACTAAAACGACAGGTGGATAAATCCATAAAGATGAAAAAAAACAGCGAAAAAAGGAGGAAAACACTCAAAACCCAAACACCTGACCTCCTACAAAAAACCAAAACTCCACACCAGCAAGGGAACAAAGTTAGACAAAGAATGAGTGTGACGAAATGACAGAATCAGACTTCAGAAAGTGGATAATGAGAAAATTCAGTGAGCTAAAAGACCATGTTCTAAATCAGTGTGAAGAAACTAAGAACCTTGAAAAAAGATTTGAAAAAAAGATTCGAGGAATTGATAACAAGAATGGACAACTTAGAGAGAAATATGAATGAATTGAAGGAGCTAAAAAACACAACACGAGAACTTCGCGAAGCATGCACAAGTTTCAACAGCAGAATTGACGAAGCAGAAGAAAGAATATCAGAAGTCGAAGATAAACTCAATGAAATAAAACGAGACACTAAGATTAAAGGAAAAAGCACAAAAAGGAATGAACAAAATCTCCAAGAAATGTGGGACTATGTGAAGAGACCCAATCTACGTTTGATAGGTGTACCAGAATGTGATGAAGAGAATGAATCCAAGCTGGAAAATACTCTTCAGGATATTATCCAGGAAAATTTCCCCAACCTAGCAAGACAGGTCAATACTCAACTCCAGGAAATACAGAGAACACCACAAAGATACTCTGCAAGAAGAGCAACCCCAAGGCACATAATCGTCAGATTCACCAGGGTTGAAATGAAGAAGAAAATACTAAGGGCAGCCAGAGAGAAAGGTCGGGTCACCCACAAACAGAAGCCCATCAGACTCACAGCAGATCTCTGAGCAGAGACTCTACAAGCCAGAAGAGAGGGGGGGCCGATATTCAACATCCTTAAAGAAAAGAACTTTCAACCCAGAATTTCATATCCAGCCAAACTGAGCTTCATAAGTGAAGAAAAAATAAAATCCTTCATGAACAAGCAAGTACTCAGAGATTTTGTCACCACTAGGCCTGCTTTACAAGAGCTCCTGAAAGAGGCACTACACATAGAAAGAAACAACCAGTACCAGCCATCCTAAAAGCATACCAAATGCTAAAGAGCATCAACAAAATGAAGAATCTACATGAACCAATGGGCAAAACAGCCAGCTAGCATCAAAATGGCAGTATCAAATTCACACATAACAATATTAACCCTAAATGTAAATGGGCTAAATGCACCAATCAAAAGACACAGACTGGCAAATTGATAAAACTAAAACCCATCAGTGTGTTGTATCCAGGAAACCCACCTCACACAAGGATACACAAAGGCTCAAAATAAAGGGATGGAGGAAGATTTACCAAGCAAATGGAGAGCAAAAAGCAGGAGTTGCAATTCATCTCTGATAAAATAGACTTTAAAGCAACAAAGATCAAAAGGACAAAGAAGGTCATTACATAATGGTAAAAGGATCGATACAACAAGAAGAGCTAACGATTCTAAATATATATGGACCCAATGCAGGAGCACCCAGATATATAAGGCAAGTTCTTAATGACTTACAAAGAGACTTAGACTCCCACACAATAGTGGGAGACTTTAACACTCCACTGTCAATATCAGACAGATCAACCAGACAGAAAATTAACAAGGATATCCAGGACTTGAACTCAGACCTGTAACAAGCAAACCTGATAGACATTTAAAGAACTCTCCACCCCAAATCCACAGAATATACATTCTTCTCAGCACCACATCACACCTACTCCAAAATTGACCACATAATTGGAAGTAAAGCACCTCAGCAAATGCAAAACAACTGAAATCATAACAAACAGTCTCTCAGACCATAGTGCAATCAAGTTGGAACTCAGAATTCAGAAAATAACTCAGAACCGCACAGCTTCATGGAAACTGAACAACTGGCTCTTGAATGTTGATTGATAAACAATGAAAGGAAGGCAGAAATAAAGAAGTTTTTTGAAACCAACGAGAATGAAGACACAACGTACCAGAATCTCTGGGACACATTTAAAGCAGTCTGTAGAGGAAAATATATAGCAATAAGTGCCCACATGAGAAGAGTGGAGAGATGCAAAATTGACACCCTATCGTCAAAATTAAAAGAGCTAGAGGAGCAAGATCAAGAAAGCTCAAAACCTAGCTGAAGACAAGAAATAACTAAGATCAGAGCAGAACTGAAGGAGATAGAGACAAGAAAACCCTTCAAAAAATTAATAAATCCAAGAGCTGTTTTTTCGAAAGATCAACAAAGTAGACAGACCACTAGCCAGACTGATAAAAAGAAAAGAGAGAACAACCAAATAGATGCAATAAAAAACAATAGATGGGAAATCACCACAGATTCCAAAGAAATTCAAACCATCATCAGAGAATACTACAAACAACTCTGCACATAAACTAGTAAACCAGGAAGAAATGGATAAATTCCTGGACGCCTGTGTCCTCCCAAGCCTAAAGCAGGAGGAAGCTGAAACTATGTATAGACCAATAACAAGGTCTGAAGTTGAGGCAGCAATTAAGAGCCTACCACACAAAAAAAGCCCAGGTCCAGATGGGTTCACAGCCGAATTCTACCAGACACACAAAGAGGATCTGGTACCATTCCTTCTGAAACTATTCCAAACAATTAAAAAGAGGAACCCTTCCCAAATCATTTTATGAGACCAACATCATCCTGATACCAAAACCCGGCAGAGACTCAACAAGAAAAGAAAAACTTCAGGCCAATATCCATGATGAACATAGATGCAAAATCTTCAATAAAATACTGGCAAACCGATTGCAACAGCACATTAAAAACTTATCCATCATGATCAAGTAGGATTCATCCTGGGATGCAAGGCTGGTTCAACATACGCAAGTCTATAAATGTAATTCACCACATAAACAGAAGCAAAACAAAACCACATGATTATCTCAATTGATGCAGAGAAGGCATTTGACAAAATTCAACAGCCCTTTATGCTAAAACCCTCAATAAACTTGGTATTGATGGAACATATCTCAAAGTAATAAAAGCTATTTATGACAAACCAACAGCCAATATCATACTTAATGGGCAAAACTGGAAGCATTCCCTTTGAAATGGCACTAGACAAGGATGCCTCTCTCACCACTCCTATTCAACATAGTACTGGAAGTTCTAGCCAGAGCAATCAGGCAAGAAAAGAAATAAAGGGTATTCAAATAGGAAAGGTGGAAGCCAAATTGTCTCTATTTGCAGACGACATGATAGTATACCTAGAAGACCCCATCACCTCAGCCCAAAAGCTCCTGAAACTGATAAGCAACTTCAGCAAAGTCTCAGGATATAAAATCAATGTGCAAAATCACAAGCATTCCTATACACCAATAACAGACTTAAAGAGAACCAAATCAAGAACGAACTGCCATTCACAATTGCTACGAAGAAAATAAAATACCTAGGAATACAATTCACAAGGAATGTAAGGGACCTTTTAAGGAAAACTACAAATCACTGCTCAACGAAATAAGAGAGGACACAAACAGATGGAGAAACATTCCATGTTCGTGGTTAGAAGAATCAATATCGTGAAAATGGCTATACTGCCCAAAGTAATTTACACAATCAATGCTATCCCCATCAAACTACCATTGAATTTCTTCACAGAACTGGAAAACCACCATGAATTTCATATGGAACCAAAAGAGAGCCCGCATAGCCAAGTCAATTCTAAGCAAAAGAACACAGCGGAGGCATCACACTACCAGACTTCAAACTATACTACAAGGCTACAGTAATCAAAACAGCATGGTACTGGTACCAAAACAGAGATATAGACCAATGGAACAGAACAGAAGCATCGGAGGCAACACAACATATCTACAACCATATTATCTTTGATAAACCAGACAAAAACAAGCAATGGGGAAAGGATTCTATTTAATAAATGGTGTTGGGAAAACTGGCTAGCCATGTGCAGAAAGCAGAAACTGGACCCCTTCCTGACACCTTACACTAAAATTAACTCCAGATGGATTAAAGACTTAAACAAGACCTGACACCATAAAAACCCTAGAAGAAAATCTAGGCAAAACCATTCAGGACATAGGAGTAGGCAAGGACTTCATGAACCAAAACACCAAAAGCATTGGCAACAAAAGCCAAAATAGACAAATGGGACCTAATCAAACTCCACAGCTTCTGCATGGCAAAAGAAACAGTCACTAGAGTGAATCGGCAACCATCAGAATGGGAAAAATCTTTGCAGTTTACACATCTGACAAAGGGCTGATATCCAGAATTTACAAAGAACTCAAACAGATTTACAGGAAAAAAACAAGCCCATTCAAAATGGGCAAAGGATATGAACAGACACTTTACAAAAGAAGACATACATGAGGCCAACACATGAAAAATGCTCATCATCACTGGTCATTAGAGAGATGCAAATCAAAACCACATTGAGATACCATCTCACGCCAGTTAGAATGGCGATCATTAAAAATCTGGAGACAGCAGATGCTGGAGAGGATGTGGAGAAATAGGAACACTCTTACACTGTTGGTGGAGTGTAAATTAGTTCAACCATTGTGGAAGACAGTGTGGCGATTCCTCAAGGACCTAGAAATAGAAATTCCATTTGACCCAGCAATCCCATTACTGGGTATATATCCAAAGGACTATAAATCGTTCTACTATAAGGACACATGCACACGAATGTTCATTGCAGCACTGTTTACAATAGCAAAGACCTGGAACCAACCCAAATGCCCAACGATGATAGACTGGACTGGGAAAATGTGGCACATATACACCATGGAATATTATGCAGCAATCAAAATGATGAGTTTGTGTCCTTTGTAAGGACATGGATGAATCTGAGAACATCATTCTCAGCAAACTGACACAAGAACAGAAAAGAAATACCGCATATACTCACTCATAGGTGGGTGAGAAAATGAGAACACATGGACACAGAGGGGTCTACTACACTGGGGTCTATTGGGGGAATGGGGAGGGACAGGGGGGGCTGGGAGGGATAGCCTGTGGATGAATGCCAAGTCTGTGTTAAGGGGAGGAAGGCAGCAAAACACACTGCCATGTGTGTACCTATGCAACTATCTTGCACGTTCTGCATATGTACCCCAAAACATATAATGCAATAAAAATTAAAAAATAAAATAAAAACAATTAAAGTGGAGAGCTGTGTAAAAAAAAATTTTTTTCTTGGAATTGCCTTGTCTTTGCTTGCCTTGCCTGGAATTGCCTTGTCTTTTCTTTCCTAGAACTTTCTTGCCTGGATTTGCCCTGTCTTTTTTTACCTTGCGTTTTCTTGCCTTGCCTGAAATTATTCTGACTTGTTTTTTCTTGCCTGGAATTGCCTTGAATTGCCTGGATTTTCCTTGCCTGCAATTTTCTTGCTTAGCCTTCTCTGGAATTTACTTGCCTGCAATTGGCTTACATTGACTTGTTTTGCCAGAATTTTTTTTGCCTGGAATTGTGTAAGCTTGCCTTGCCTTGTCTCACCTTGTCTGGAATTGCCTTGACTCTCTTGGCAATGCCTGGAATTGCCTTTTTTGTAATTTTCTTTTCTTGCCTTACCTGCAATTGCCTAGCCTGCAGTTGTCTTGCCTTGTCTTGCCTTCCCGGCAGTTGCCTTGCCTGGAATTGCGCTCCCTTGCCTTGCCTTGCCTAAATTTTTCTTTCCTGGATTTGCCCTGACTTTCCATACTTGAAATTTCCTTGCCTGGAATCGCCTTGTCTTTGCTTGCCCTGCCTGAATTTGCCTTTCCTGAAATTGCCTCGCCTGGAATTGCCTTGTCTGAAACTGTCTGACCTGAATTTGACTTGTCTTTCCTTGCCTTGCCTGAAATTGCCTTGCCTGGTATTGTCTTCCCTTTTCTGAAATTATTTTGTATTGCCTTGCTTTGCCTAACCTGAATAGCCCTGCCTGGAATTGTTTTGCCTTGGCTTGTATTGCCTTGCCTACAATTGCCTTGCCTTGTCTTGCCCAGAACTGACCTGCCTTAATTTACCTTTCTTGAAATTTCTCTGCCTCGAGTTGCACTGCCTTGCCTTGCTTTGCCTGGAATTGCCTTGACTTCCTTGTCAGGAATTGACTTTCCCAGAATTGCCTTGTATTGCCTTGCTTTTCTTTGCATGGGATTGCCTTACCTGGAATTGTCTTGCCTGTAATTGCCTTGCATTGCCTTGTGTTGCCTGGAATTGCCTTTCCTTGACTTACCTGGAATTGCTTTGCCTGGGATTTAATGTCCTTGCCTTGTTTAGCCTTGCTGTGCCTAAAGTTGACTTTCCTGAAATTGCCTTGCGTTGCCTTGCCTTGTCTAAAAAAGCCTTGCCTGGAATTGCCGTATTTTGCCTTGCCCTGCCTTGCCTGGAATTTTCTTGCCTAGAATTGCACTGCATTCCCTTGCCTTTCCTTTCCTAGCCTAGAATTGCCTTGCCTTGCCTAGTTTGGAATTTCTGTGCTTGAAATTGCCTTGAATTGCATTGCCTTGCCTTTTCTTTCATGGAATTGCCGTGTCTTGCCTTTTCTGGAATAGCCTTGCCTGGAATTGCCTTTCCTTGCCTTGCCTGGAATTGCCTTGCCTTTTTCTTTCATGGAATTGCCGTGTCTTGCCTTTTCTGGAATAGCCTTGCCTGGAATTGCCTTTCCTTGCCTTGCCTGAATTGCCTTGCGTTGCCTTGCCTTGTCTAAAAAGCCTTGCCTGGAATTTTCTTGCCTAGAATTGCCTTGCCTTGCCTTGCCTTGCCTTTTCTGAATAGCCTTGCCTGGAATTGCCTTTCCTTGCCTTGCCTGGAATTGACTTTCCTTTTTTTTTGCCTTGACTTACCTGGAATTTTATTGCCTTGCCTTACCTTGCTTGTAATAGACTTTCCTGTCTTGCCTTTTCTGGAATAGCCTTGCCTGGAATTGCCTTGCCTTGCCTTGCCTTTTCTGAAGTTGCTTTCTTAGAATTGCCTTGCCTGAATTGCCTTGCCTTGACTTGCCTTGCGGTGCCTGGTTTTGCCTTACCTGCAATTGCCTTGCCTAGCCTTGCCTGGAATTGCCTTGCCTTGGTCTGCCTTTCCCACACTGGAATTGACTTGTCTAGAATTGCCTTGCCTTGCCTTGCCTTACCTCCGTGCCTGAATTGCCTTGCCTGAATTGCCTTGCCTTGCCTTGCCTGGAATTGACTTTCCTTTTTTTTTGCCTTGCCTTGCCTTACCTGGAATTTTATTGCCTTGCCTTACCTTCCTTGTAATAGACTTTCCTGAATTGCCTTTCCTGCAATTGCATTACCTGGAATTGCCTTACCTTGCCTTGCTTGGAATTGCCTTGCCTTGCCTTGCCTTTTCTGAAGTTGCTTTCTTAGAATTGCCTTGCCTTTCCCTCTCTGGAATTGTTCTGCCTGGAATTGTCCTTTCTGGAATTGCCTTGCCTTGCCTTGCCTTGCCTGAATTGCCTTGCTTGGAATTGCCTTGCCTTGCCTTGCCTTACCTAGAATTGCCTTGCCTGGAATTGCCTATCCCTGCCTTCTCTTGCCTTAATTTTTGAATTACATTTCTGGCAATTGCCTAGCCTAAAATTGCCATGCCTTGCCTTGCTTGGAATTGCCTTCCTGAAATTGCCTTGCCTTGCCTTACTTAGAATTGCCTTCCCTGAAATTGCCCTTTTTGTTTTGCCTTGCCTTGCCTCGAATTGCCTTGCTTGGAATCTTCCTGCCTTGTCATGCCTCGAATTTCCTTGCCTGGTCCTGCCCTTCTTTGCCTTTATTTTTGTTACGTCCAATTACCTAGCCTGGAATTGGCCTGCCTTGCCTTTTTTTGCCTTGCCTGTAATTGCCATTCCTTGCCTTACCTGCAATTGTCTTGCTGGAAATGTTCTTGTCTTGCCAGGAATTTTCTTGCATTGCCCTGCCTTGCCTAGGCTGGAATTGCCCTTTCTGTAATTGCCTTGCCTTGGTTAGTCTTTGTTTGCCTGGAATTGCCTTGCCTTACCTCCGTGCCTGAATTGCCTTGCCTTGCCTGAATTGCCTTGCCTTGCCTGAATTGCCCTGCCATGTCTTGTCTTGCCTGTAATTGCCTTACTTTGCCTAGCATCGCTGTGCCTGTATTTGTTTTGCCTGCAATTGCCTTTCCTAGCCTTGCCTGAATTGCCTTGCCTTGCCTTGCCTTACCTCCGTGCCTGAATTGCCTTTTGTTTTGCCTTGCCTTGCCTGAATTGCCTTGCGTTGCCTTACCTTGCCTTGACTGCAGTTGCCTTGTCTTGCATTGTTGTGCCTTGCCTACAATTGCTCTGTCTAGAATTGCATTGCCTTACCTTACCTTGCCTTCCTGGAATTGCCTTGCCTTGCCTGAATTGCCTTGCCTTGCCTGAATTGCCTTGCCTTGCCTTGCCTGGAATTGCCTTGACTTACCTGGAATTTTATTGCCTTGCCTTACCTTCCTTGTAATAGACTTTCCTGGAATTGCCTTTCCTGCAGTTGCATTACCTGGAATTGCCTTACCTTGCCTTACCTGTATTTCTCTTGCCTTTCCGTGCCATTAATTGACTTTCTCACAATTGCCTTGCATTACCTTGCCTTTTCTTGCATGGGATTGCGTTTTCTGGCATTGTCTTGCCTTGCCTTTTCTGAATAGCCTTGCCTGGAATTTCCCTGCCTTGCCTTGCCTGGAATTTTCTTGCCTAGAATTGCCTTGCCTGGAATTGCCTATCCCTGCCTTCTCTTGCCTTAATTTTTTGGAATTACATTTCTGGCAATTGCCTAGCCTAAAATTGCCATGCCTTTGCATTGCCTGGTGTAGCCTTCCCTGAAATTGCCTTGCCTTGCCTTACTTAGAATTGCCTTCCCTGAAATTGCCTTTTGTTTTGCCTTGCCTTGCCTCGAATTGCCTTGCCTGGAATTGCCTTGCCTTGCCTTGCCTGAATTGCCTTGCCTTGCCTTGCCTTGCCTTGCCTGAATTGCCATTCCTTGCCTTACCTGCAATTGCCTTGCCTTGCCTTGCCTGGAATTTTTTGCCTTGCCTGAATTGCCATTCCTTGCCTTGCCTGGAATTGCCTTCCTGGAATTGCCTTGACTTGCCTTGCCAGGAATTTTCTTGCATTGCCCTGCCTTGCCTAGGCTGGAATTGCCCTTTCTGTAATTGCCTTGCCTTGGTTAGTCTTTGTTTGCCTGGAATTGCCTTGCCTAAAATTGCCTTGGCTTGCCTTGTCTGGAATTGCCCTGCCTGAAATTGCCCTGCCATGTCTTGCCTTGCCTGTAATTGCCTTACTTTGCCTAGCATCGCTGTGCCTGTATTTGTTTTGCCTGCAATTGCCTTTCCTAGCCTTGCCTGGAATTTACTTGCCTGAAATTGCATTGCATTGACTTGCCTTGCCAGAAATTTTTTTGCCTTGCCTTTTCTTTCCTTTTCTTGCCTTGTCTTGTCTTGCCTAGCCTGGAATTTTTTTTGCCTTGCCTTGCCTGAAATCGCCCTGTCTAAAATTGCTTTTTTTTTGCCTGTCCTTGCCTTGCCTTGTGTTGCCTTCGTTCAAATTTCCCTGCCTTGCCTTGCCTCGAATTGGCTCACTTGGCATTTCCCTGCCTTGCTTTGCCTCGAATTGCCTTGCCTGGAATTTCCCTGCCTTGCCTTGTTTTGCCTTGCCTGAATTGCCTTGCCTTACCTCCGTGCCTGAAATTGCCTTTTGTTTTGCCTTGCCTTACCTGGAAATGCTTCCCTGGAATTGCCATGCCTTGCCTTGCTTGAAATTGCTGTACCTAAAATTTTCTTGACTTGCCGGAAATTTCCTTGTGTTGCCTTCTTTTGCCTAGCCTGGAATTGTCCTTTCTGGAATTGCCTTGCCTTGGTCTGCCTTTCCCACACTGGAATTGACTTGTCTAGAATTGCCTTGCCTTTCCCTCTCTGGAATTGTTCTGCCTGGAATTGTCCTTCCTTACCTTGCCTTGCTTGGAATTGCCTTGCCTTGACTTGCCTTGCGGTGCCTGGTTTTGCCTTACCTGCAATTGCCTTGCCTAGCCTTGCCTGGAATTTACTTGCCTGGAATTGCCTTGCATTGACTTGCCTTGCCAGGAATTTTCTTGCCTTTCCTTGCCTTTTCTTCTCTTGCCTTGCCTGAGTTGCCTTGCCTTGCCTGAAATTTTCTTGCCTGGAATAGCCTTGCCTTGCCTTTCCTCGCTTGGAATTGCCTTCCCTGGAATTGTTTTGCCTTGCCTTACCTCCGTGCCTGAAATTGCCTTGCCTGGAATTGCCTTGCCTTTTCTTTCCTGGAATAGCCTTGCCAGCAGTTGCCTTGTCTTGCCTTGCCTTGCCTTTCCTTGCCTGGAATTGCCTTGTTTCGAATTGCTTTGCCTTGCCTTTTCTCTCCTGGAATTGTCTTACCTGTAATTGCCTTTCTCTGCCTTGTCTTGCCTTGCCTAGCCTTGGCTTGCCTTTCCTTTTCTTGACTTGCCTAGAATGGCCTTGCCTGGAATTGCAATGCTTTTTCTTGCATTTCCTTGCCTTTTGTTGCCTTGCCTGGAACTACCTTGCCTTACCTGAAATTTTCTTGCACTGCCTTGCTTTGCCTAGCCTGGAATTGCCCTTCCTAAAATTGCCTTGTCTTGAATTGTCTTGCCTTGCCTGGAATTGCTCTGTGTTGCATTTTCTGGAACTGCCTTGCATAAAATTGCCTTGTCTTGTCTTCCTTGACTGAACTTTCCTTGCCTCAAATCGCCTTGCCTTGCCTTGCCTTGCCTGGAATTGAATTTCCCAAAATTGACCTTCATTGCTTTGACATTCCCTGCATGGCATTGACTTGCCTGGATTTCTTTTGCCTGGATTTGCCTTGCCTTGCGTTGCCTTGCCTTGTTTTGCCTTGACTTGACTTGAGTTGAATTGAATTGCCTAGCCTGGAATTGCTTTGCCTGGAATTGCCTTACCTAGCCTTTCCTGAAATGGCCTTGCCTGGTAGTGCCCTGACTTGCATTTTTTCTTAGCCTGGAATTGCCTTGTCTTGCTTTGATTGACTGGACTTGCCTTGTCTGAAATTGCCTTGCCTCAAGTTGCCTTGACTTTCCTTTTCTAAAATTGCCTTGCATTACATTGCCTTGCCTTACATTGCCTGGAATTGTTTTGGTTGAAATTGCCTTTCCTTGCCTTTTCTGAAATTGCCTTGCCTCAAATTACCTTTAATGAATCTGCCTTGCCTAAAATTGCCTTGCCTTACCTCGCATGGGATAATCTTGCCTGGAATTTCCTTGCCTTGCCTTGCCTGGAATTGCGTTGCATGAAATTGCCTCTCCTTGCTTAGCCTTGCCTAACATTGCCTTGCCTTGTCTTACCTTGCCTTGCCTTGCCATGCCTAAAACTGAGTTTTCTGAAATTGCCCTGCTTTTCCTTGCCTTGCCTAAAAGAGCCTTGCTTGGAATTGCCCTACATTTCCTTTCCCTTCTTTGCCTAGAATTTCCTTGCCTTTTCTTGTCTGGAATTGCCCTGCCTTGACTTGCCTTGCCTGAAAGTTTCCTGCTTGAAATTTCCCTGCCTTGCATTGAATTGCCTTGTCTTGCCTTGCTTTGCTTTTCTTTGCCTGGAATTTCCCTGCCTTGCCTTCTCTAGAATAGCCTTGTCTGGAATTGCTTTGTCTTGCCTTGCCTGGAATTGTCTTGCCTTGCCTTTCCTAGCCTGGAATTGTTTTGCCAGGAATTGCCTTTCCCTGCCTTGTCTTGCCTTGTTTTGCCTGGAAATGCCTTGCCTGGATTTGCCTCGTCTTGATTTGCCTTGCCTTGTCTTGTCTTTTTTTTTAATTTTAAAATTTTTTATTGCATTATAGGTTTTGGGGTACATGTGCAGAGTGTGCAAGATAGTTGCATAGGTACACACATGTCAGTGTGCTTTGCTGCCTTCCTCCCCTTCACCCACACTTGCCTTTTTTTGTCTTGCCTTTCCTCGAGTTGCCTTGCCTGGAATTGCCTTCCTTTTCCTTGCCTTGCCTGGAACTACCTTGCTTGCCTAAAATTTTCCTGCATTGCCTTGTTCTACCTAGCCTGAAATTGCCCTGCCTAAAATTTTCTTGTCTTGCCTAGAATTGCCCTGTGTTGCATTTTCTGAAACTGCCTTGCATGGAATTGCCTTGTCTTGCCTTTCTTTACTGGACTTACCTTGCCTTGAATTGACTTGCCTTGCCTTGCACTGCCTTGCCTTGCCTTGACTGGAATTGACTTTCTCGGAATTGCCCTGCATTGATTTGACTTTTCTTGTATGGGATTGCCTTGCTTGGAGTTCTCTTGCCTAGAATTGCCTTGCCTTGCCTTGCGTTGAATGAAATAGCCTAGCCTGGAATTGCCTTGCCTTACTTTGTCTGGAATTGCCTTGCCTGGAATTGTCTTGCATTGCCTTTCCTTGCCTTGCTTAGAATGGTCTTGCCTGGTATTGCCCTACCTTGCATTTTCTGGAATTACTTAGCCTGAAATTGCCTTGTCTTGCTCTGCTTGACTGGATTACCTTGCGTGGAATTGCCTTGTTTTAAATCGCCTTGCCTTGCCTTGTCTTGCCTGAAATTGCCTTCCCTTGTCCTATCTGGAATTGCCTTACCTGGATTTGTCTTTAATGCAATTGTCTTGCCTGGAATTGCTTTGCCTTGACTTTCTTGCTTGGAATTGCTTTGCCTTGCGTTGTCTTGCCTTGCCTTAATTGAAATTGCCTTGCCTGGAATTGCTTTTCCCTGCCTTGTCTTTCCTTGCCTTGCCTGGAATTGCCTTATATTACATTGCCTTACCTTGCCTGAAATTGCTCTGCCTAGAATTGCATTGCCTTGCCTTACCTTGCCTTGAATGGAATTGCCTTGCCTCGAATTGCCTTTTATTGCCTTGCCTGGAAATATCTTTTCTGGAATTGCCTTGCCTGAAATTGCCTTGCTTGAAATTTCCCTGCCTTGCCTTGCCTTAATTGAAATTGCCTTGCATTGCCTTGACTTGCCTAGCCTGGAATTACCTTGTCTGGAATTGCCTTGCCTTGTCTTGCCTTGCCTTGCCTGAAATTGCTGGCCTAGCCTTGCCTTACCTGGAATTGCCCTGCCTAGCCATGCCTTGCTGAAGTTGCCCTGCCTGGAATTGCCCTGCCTTGCCTTGCAATTTTCTGGAATTGCCTTCTCTTATCATACCTGAAATTGACTTTTTTGAAATTGCCTTGCATTGCCTTGCCTTGCCTAAAATAGCCTTGCCTGGAATTGCCCTACATACACTTGCCCTGCCTTGACTGAAATTGCCTTGCTTAGAATTGCCCTGCCTTGCATGCCTTGGCTTGCCTTGAATTTTCTTGCTTGAAATTTCCTTGTATTGCATTGCCTTGCCATGCCTGATATTGCCTTGTGTGGAATGTACTTGCCTTGACTTGCCGTTTCTTGCCTTGCCTGGAATTTCCTTACCTGGAATTTTTTTGCCTTGCCTTGCCTTGCATTGCCTGAAATTGTCTTGCCCGGAATAGCCTTTCCTTGCCTTGTCGTGATTGGAATTACTTTACCCTGCATTGTCTTGCCTTGCCTGGAATTGCCTTGCCTCACCTTGCCTGAAATCGCCTTGCCTGGAATTGCCCTTTTTTGCCTTGCTTTCCTTCCCTCGAATTGCCTTGCTTGAAATTTCTCTGCCTTGTTTTGCCTTGAATAGCCTTGCCTCAAATTGCCCTGCTTTGCCTTACCTTTCCTTACCTCGAATTGACTTGCCTGGAATTGGCCTGCCTTGCCTTGTTTTGTCTTGCCTTGAATTCCCTTGCCTGATATTCTTTTGCCTTGCTGGGAATTTTCTTGCATTGCCTTTCCTTGCCTAGCCTGAAATTTCCCTGTCTGAAATTGCCTTGTTTGGCTTGGCTTGCCTTGCCTGAAATTGCCTTGCCTAGAATTGTCTTGCCTTGCCGTGCATTGACTGAAATTGCCCTGACTGGAATTGCTTTGCCTTGCCTTGCCTTGCCTAAAATTGCCCTGCCTGCAATTTCCCTGCCTTGCCTTGCCTAAAATTTCGTTGTCTTGCCTTGGCTTGGCTGGATTTGCCTTGCCTGAAATTTTCTTGACTAGCATTGCCTGAAATTTACTTGCCTGGAATTTCCTTGCATTGACTTGCCTTGCCAGAAATTTTCTTGCCTAGAATTGCCTTGCCTTGCCTTGTCTTACTTTGCCTGGAATTGGCTTGACTTTCTTGGCCTTGTCTGGAATTGCCTTTTTTGGAATTTTCTTGCCTTGCCTTGCCTGAAATTGCCTTGTCTTGCCTTGCCTTGCCTTGTATGGAGTTGCCTTGTTTGCTATTGCCTTGCCTTGTTTTGCCTTCCCTGGATTTTCTTTTTCTGAAATTGTTTTGCCTTGCCTTACGTGGAATTGCCTTGCCTGAATTGCCTTGCTTGAAATTTCTCTGCCTTGTTTTGCCTTGCCTTGCCTGAATTGCCTTTTTGCCTTGCTTTCCTTCCCTGAATTGCCTTGCTTGAAATTTCTCTGCCTTGTTTTGCCTTGCCTTGCCTGAAATTGCCTTGCTTAGAATTGCCCTGCCTTGCCTTCTCTGGAATAGGCTTGGGTAAAATTTCTTTGTTTTTCCTTGCCTTGACTGGAATTGCCTTGCCTGGAATTGCCCTACATACACTTGCCCTGCCTTGACTGAAATTGCCTTGCCTGAAATTGCCTTGTCTTGCATTGACTTGCCTTGCCAGAAATTTTCTTGCCTAGAATTGCCTTGCCACCTTGCCTTGTCTTACTTTGCCTGGAATTGGCTTGACTTTCTTGGCCTTGTCTGGAATTGCCTTTTTTGGAATTTTCTTGCCTTGCCTTGCCTTGCCTTGCCTTGTATGGAGTTGCCTTGTTTGCTATTGCCTTGCCTTGTTTTGCCTTCCCTGGATTTTCTTTTTCTGAAATTGTTTTGCCTTGCCTTACGTGGAATTGCCTTGCCTGGAATTGCCTTGCATTTCTTTGCTTTTTTTTTTGCCTGGAGTTGCCCTGCCTTGCCTTCTCTGGAATAGGCTTGGGTAAAATTTCTTTGTTTTTCCTTGCCTTGACTGGAATTGCCTTGCTTCAAATTGCCTTGTCTTGCCTAGAATTGCCTTGTTTTGAGTTCTTTTGCCTTGCCTTGAATGGGATTACCTTGCCAGAAATTGTCTTGCCTTGCCTTAGCTAAAATTAACTTGCCTGGAAATACCTTTCTCTGCTTTGCCTTTCCTTGCCTTGCCTAAAACTGCCTTTCTGGCAATTGCCTTGCCTTGTATTGCCATTAATTGCCTTTCCTGAAATATGCCTTACCTTTCATTGCCTTGCCTTGCCTGGAATTGCCTTGCCTAGAATTGCATTGCCTTGCCTTACCTTGCCTTGTCTGGAATTGTCTTGCTTGGAATTGCCTTTCCTTGCCTTGCCTGGATTTTTTTTTGGAATTGCATTGCCTTGTCTTATCTTTGCTCGCTTTGAATTGCCTTGCCTTGCCTTGCCTGAAATAGCCTTTCTTGGAATTTCCCTTTGGTGCCTTCCTTGCTTTGCAGCAAATTACCATGCTTGAAATTTCCCTGCCTTGCCTTGCCTTGAAATGCCTTGCCTGGAATTGCCCTGATTTGCCTTGCCTTTGCTTACCTCGAATTGCCTTGCCTGGAATTGGCCTGCCTTGCCTTTTTCTGCCTTGCCTTGAATTCCCTTACCTGGAATACTTTTGCCTTGCTGGGACTTTTCTTGCATTGCCTTTCCTTGTCTAGCTTGAAATTGCACTGTCTGGAATTGATTTGCTTTGCCTTTCCTTGCCTTGCTTAGTACTGTCTTGCCTTGCCTTGTGTTGTATGGAATTGTCCTGCCTTGAATTGCCCTACCTTGCCTTGCCTTGCCTGAAATTGCCCTGCCTGAAATTTCCCTGCCTTGCCTCACCTTACCTGAAATTGCCTTCTTTTGTTTTGCCTTGTCATGCCTTGCCTTGCCTGGAATTGTCTTCTTTTTCATTGTCAGAAATTGCTTTGTGGGAAATTGCCTTGCCTTGCGTTGCCTTGCCTTGCCTGGAATTGCCTTGCCTAGAATTGCATTGCCTTGCCTTGCCTTACCCTGCCTTGATTGGAATTGCCTTGCCTCGAGTTGCCTTTCCTTCTCTTGCCTTAAAATCCCGTGTCTGGAATTGCTTTGCCTTGTCTTTCCTGAAATTGACTTGCTTAAAATTTTCATGCATTATTGGAAATTTTCTTGCATTGCCTTGCCTTGTCTAGCCTGAAATGATCCTGTCTGGAATTGCCTTGTGTTGCCTTGCCTTGCCTAAAGACCCTTGCCTAGAATTGCCCTACATTGCCTTGCCCTACCTTGCTTGGAATTGCCTTGCCTAAAATTGTGCTGCATTCCCTTGCCTTGCCTTGCCTAGCCTAGAATTGCCTTGCCTTGCCTGGAATTTTCTTGCTTGGAATTGCCTTGCATTTTATTGCGTTGCCTTGCCTTGCCTTGCTTTTTCTTGCTTGAAATTATTCTGCCTTGCCTTTACTGGAATAGCCTTGCCTGAAATTGCCTTGTCTTGCCCTGTCTTGACTGAAGTTGCCTTGTTTCAAATTGAATTGCCTTTCCTTTTCTTGCCTGGAATTTCCTTGCCTAAAATTGCCTTGCCTTGCGTTGCCTTGCATTGCCGACTGGAATTGCCTTGCCTAAACCTTGCCTTAATTTGCCTGAATTTCCTTGCTTGGAATTGCCTTGCTTTTCCTGAAATTGCATTGCCTAGAATTGCATTGCGTTGCCTTACCTTGCATTCCGTAAAATTCCCTTTCCTCCAATTGCCTTTCCTTGCCATGCCTAGAATTACCTTGTATGGAATTGCCTTGCCTTTTCTTGCCTTGCCTTGCCAGGAATTGTTTCGCCTTGCCTTACTTGAAATTACCTTGCCTGGAGTTGTCTGGAATTGTCTTGCCTGGAATTTTCTTGCCTTTCCTTGCCTGGAATTGACTTTTCCGCAATTGTTTTGCATTGCATTGCCTTTTCTTGCATGGGATTGCCTTGCCTGAAATGGTCTTGCCTCAAATTGTTTTGCGTTGCCTTGAGTTGACTTGCCTTGTCTTGCCTGGAATTGCCTAGCCTGGAATTGCCTTTTTTTGCCTTGCCTTGACATGCCTTTTTTTTTTACCTTGCCTTGCCTTACCTTGCCTTGCCTTGCCTTGCCTTGACTTGTGTTGCCTTGCCATGCCTAAAATTGACATTTTTGAAATTTTCTTGCCTGTGTTGCCTTGCCTAGCCTAGAAGAGACTTGCCTACAATTGCTCTACATTGCCTTGCCCTGCGTTGCCTGGAATTGCCTTGCCTAGAATTTCTCTGCATTCCCTTGCCTTGCCTTGCCTAGCCTAGAATTGCTTTGCCTGGAATTGCCTTGCCTTACCTTGACTAAATTCATTGCTTGAAATTGCCTTGCTTGCATTGCCTTGCCTTGCCTTGCTTTTCCTTGCGTGGAATTGCTCTGCCTTGCCTTCGCTGAAATAGCCTTGCCTGGAATTGCCTTGTCTTGCCGTACCTTGACTGGAGTTTCTTTGTTGCGAATTGCCTTGCCTTTCCTTTCCTCGCTTGGTATTGCCTTGCATAGAATTGACTTTTCTTGCATTGCCTTGCCTTGCCTTGACTGGAATTGCATTGCCTTGCTTTTGTGTCTGGATTTGCCCTGCCGTTTCTTGCCTGGAATTGACTTTTTGCAATTGCCTTGCTGCATTGCCTTCTTCTTCCATGGGATTGCTTTTCCTGGAATTGTCTTGCCTGAATTGCCTTGCCTTGCCTTGTGTTGCCTGCCATGCCTTGTCTGAAAATACCAGCCTGAAATAGCCTTTTTTCTCAACTGGAATTGCCTTGCCTGGAATTGGCTCTTAGCCTTGCATGCATGTCTTGCTTGACTTGCGTTGCCTTGCCTTGCCTTGTGTTGCCTTGCTGTGCCTAAAATTGACTTTCCTAAAATTGCCTCTTGTTGCCTTGACTTGCCTAAAGAGTCTTGCATAAAATTGCTCACATTGCCTTGCCCTACCTTGCCTGGAATGCCTTGCCTAGAACTGCACTGCATTCCCTTGCCTTGCCTTGCCTAGCCTAGAATTGCCTTGCCTGCAATTGCCTTGCCTTGCCTGAAATTTCTTGTCTTGTCCTTGCCCTGACTGAAGTTGCCTTGTTCAAATCAACTGCCTTCCTTTCCTTGCCTGAATTTCCTGCTAAAATTGCCTTGCCTTGCGTTGCCTCATTGCCGACTGGAATCATTCTTGCCTAAACCTTGCCTTAATTTGCCTGAATTTCCTTGCTTGAACTTGCCTTGCTTTTCCTGAAATTGCATTGCCGGAATTGCATTGCCTGTCCCTTGCATTCTGTAAAATCCCTCCAATTGCCTCCTGCCATGCCCAGAATTACCTTGTATGGAATTGTCTTGCCTTTTCTTGCCTTGCTTGCCAGGAATTGTTTCCTGTCACTGAAATTACCTTGCCTGGAGTTGTCTGAATTGTCTTGCCTGGAATTTTCTTGCCTTTCCTGCCTGGAATTGATTTTCCAAGAATTGTTTTGCATTGCATTGCCTTTCAGCTGGATTGCCTTGCCTGAAATGTCCTTGCCTCAAATGTTTTATGCTTGCCTTGAGTTGACTTCTTGTCTTGCCTGGAATTGTCTAGCCTGAACTGCCTTTTGCCTTGCCTTGACATGCCTTTTTTTTACCTTGCCTTGCCTTACCTTGCCTTGCCTTGCCTTGTCTTGACTGTTGCCTTGCCATGCCTAAACTGACATTTTGAAATTTTCTTGCCTGTGTTGCCTTGCCTAGCCTAGAAGAGACTTGCCAATTGCTTACATTGCCTTGTCTCTGTTGCCTGGAATTGCCTTGCCCAGAATTTCCTCTGCATCCCCTGTCTTGCCTTGTCTAGCCTAGAACTGTTTTTGCCTGGAATTGCCTTGCCTGCCTTGACTAAATTCATTGTTTGAAATTGCTTGTTTGCCTTCTGTCCTTGTCTTGCTTTTCCTTGCGGAATTGCTCTGCCTTGCCTTCGCTGAAATAGCCTTGCCTGAATTGCCTGTTGTGCACCTTGACTGAGTTTCTTTGTTGCGAATTGCCTTGCCTTTCCTTTCCTCGCTGGTATTGCCTTGCATGAATTGACTTCTTGCATTGCCTTGCCTTGCCTGACTGAATTGCATTGCCTTGCTTTTTGTGCCTGGATTTGCCCTGCCGTTTCTTGCCTGGAATTGACTTTTTTGCAATTGCCTTGCATTGCCTTGCCTTTTCTTCCATGGGATTGCTTTTCCTGGAATTGTCTTGCCTGGAATTGCCTTGCCTTGCCTTGTGTTGCCTTGCCATGCCTTGTCTGAAAATACCTAGCCTGAAATAGCCTTTTTTCTCAACTGGAATTGCCTTGCCTGGAATTGGCTCTTTTAGCCTTGCTATGCATTGTCTTGCCTTGACTTGCGTTGCCTTGCCTTGCCTTGTGTTGCCTTGCTGTGCCTAAAATTGACTTTCCTAAAATTGCCTCTTGTTGCCTTGACTTGCCTAAAAGAGTCTTGCATAAAATTGCCCTACATTGCCTTGCCCTACCTTGCCTGGAATTGCCTTGCCTAGAACTGCACTGCATTCCCTTGCCTTGCCTTGCCTAGCCTAGAATTGCCTTGCCTGCAATTGCCTTGCCTTGCCTGAAATTTTCTTGCTTGGAATTGCCTTGCATTGCATTGCATTGCATTGCCTTGCCTTGCCTTGCTTTTTCTTTGCCTGAAATTGCACTGCCTTGCCTTCCCTGGAATATCCTTGCCTGGAATTGCCTTGTCTTTCATTGCTTTGACTGGAGCTGTTTTGTTTCAAATAGCCTTGTCTTGCCTTTCCTCGCCTGGAATTGTCTTGCCTAGAATTGCCTTTTTTTCTCGTCACCTTGCCTTGCCTTGTCTAAAATCGCCTTTTCTGGAATTGAATTTCCTGCAATTGCCTTGCCTGGATTTGCCATGACTTGCCTGGAATGAACTTTTTCGCTATTGCATTGCATTGTATAGCCTTTTCTTGTGTTGGATTTCATTGCCTGGAATTGTCTTGCCTGGAATTACCTTGCTGGAATTTCCTAGCCTGGAATTGCCTTGCCTTGCCCTCCCTTGGTGGAATTGCCTTGCCTTGCCTTGCCTGGAAATTCCTTGCTTGAAATTGCCTTACATTGTCTTGCCTTTCTCTTTTTTTGCCTGGAATTTCTCTGCCTTGCCTTCTCTGGAATAGCCTTGACTGAAATTGTCTTTTATTTTTCTTGTTTTGACTGAAGTTGCCTTGTTTTGAATTGCCATGCCTTGCCTTTACTCGCCTGGAATTGCCTATTCAAAAATTGCCTTGCCTAGAATTGCCTTGTTTGCATTGCCTTTCTTTGCCTTTACTAGAATTGCCTTCCCTTGCCTTGCCTGGAATTTCCTTGCATTGCTTTGTCTTGCCTTGCCTGGAATTGCCCTGCCTTGCCTTTTCTGAAGTAGCCTTGCCTGAAATTTACTTGTCTTGCCTAGCCTTGACTTTCATTGCCTTGTTTTGAATTGCCTTGCTTCGTCTTTCTTCACCAGAAATTGCCTCGCTTAAAATTGTATTGCCTTGCCCTACCTTGCCTTTCCAGAAATTGCCTTGTCTCGAATTGATTTCATTGCCTTGCCTGGAATTACCTTGTCTAAAATTGCCTTGCCTTTTCTTGCCTTGCCTTGCCTTTCCTAAAATCGCCTTTTCTGAAATTGCCTTTCCTACAATTGCCTTGCCTTGATGGATTTACCTTGTCTTTCCTTGCCTGGAATTGAGTTTTCTTCAATTGCCTTGCATTTCCTTGCCTTTCCTTGCATGGCATTGCCTTGCTTTGCCTTGCCAGGAATTTCCCAGCATGGAGTTGCCTTGTCTTGCCTTGCCATGCCTAAAATTGAGTGTCTTAAAATTGGCTTGTGTTGCCTTAGCTTGCCTAAAATTGCCCTTCACTGCCTTGCTCTGACTTGCCTGGAATTGCCTTGCCTAAAATTGCGCTGCATTTCATTGCCTTGCCTAGCCTAGCCTATAATTTCCTTGCATGGAATTGCCTTGCCTTGCCTTGCCTTCTCTAAAATTTTATTGCTTGGAATTGCCTTGCATTGCATTGCCTTGTGTTGCCTTGAATTTCCTTGCCTGGAATTGCTCTGCCTTGTTTTTCCTGAAATAGCCTTGCCTGGAATTGCCTTGACTTGCCTTGCCTTGACTGCAGTTGCCTTGTTTTAAATTGCATTCCCTTGACTTTCCTCGCCTGAAATTGCCTTGTCTAGAATTAGCTTGCCTTGCGTTGTCTTGGCATACTTTGACTGGAATTGTCTTGCCTTGCCTTGCCTGAAATTGCCTTGCCTGGTGTGGCCTTTCCTGCAATTGCCTTGCCTGATATTGCCTTGACTTGCTTGCCTGGATTTGTCTTACCTTGCCTTGCCTAGAATTTACTTTTCCATAATTGCCTTGCCTTGCCTTGCCTTCTCTTGTCCTGGGTTGTCTTTCTTTACTTGCCTAAAATTGCCTAGCCTGGAATTGCCTTGCCTTGCCTTGCCTCCAATTGCCTTGCCTTTTTTCTTTGCCCTACCTTGCCTTGCCTTGAGTTATCTTACCATGCCTAAAAGTGACTTTCCTAAAATTGCCTTGTGTTGCCTTGCCTTGAATAAGAAAGCCTTGTCTAGAATTGCCCTGCATTGCCTTGTTCTGCCTTGCCTAAAATTTCCTTGACTGAAATTGTGCTGAATTTTCTTGCCTTGCATTGCTTTGTCTTGTGTTGCTTTCCCTTGCCTTGCCTAACCTTAAATCGCTTTGCCTGGAATTACCTTTCTTGCAGTTGCCTTGCCTGGAATTGCCTGGCCTGAATTTGCCTTGCATTTCTTGCTTGAAATTGAGTTTTTTGGTATTCTAACTGAAGATGGCGTCGTAGAGGCGACTCAGCATTGAAGCTCTCAGTGAAGGCACAGAGGGTGAGTCCTACCTGCATTCTTGGATGGACCTTTTTGGCCAACTGAACATTGAAAGTCCCAGGTATGGGAAAGACATGGGACCCTAGTGCAGCTGGCTCATGCGGCCGATTCGGCCAGCACCACAGCACAGCAGGATTAAGCACAAAACTCACTGGTCTGGGTGCCCTGTTAATCTGGCAATCTGAGATTTGGAAGGGCAGATTGGCATGTTTATCTGATTGAGTGACTTGGAAAATGAGCCAGACCAGGAGATTCCTGAGAAATGTGATCTGAGCTGGTGCAGTGGGCAGTGGCACGGGAGATCACACAGATCCCAGTGCCCTATCAGCAGGCTAATGGGGCGCCAGTGAGAGAGTAGACCGCTTCAGCTTGGGGAGAGGAAGAGAGAGAAAGAGAGGATGGACTCTGAGGCAGGGAGCTGGGTGATTGAGCTCGGCGGGTCCCACCCTCACGGGGACAAGCAGGGTGGCGACTGGAGGCACTCGGGGTTGAGAGTATTGCTGCCGGCATCTAGGACAATGCAGCTTGGAGGGGGAGGGCCGTCTGCCACTATGGATGCAATCCAACCCTACTGAAGTACCGCCCAGGGCTGGACACAGCCTGCCGTTGCCGAGGCAACCCGCCATAACAGAGAGACTCCGCCAGCAAGGCGGAGCATATCACAGCATAATGGAGTCCCATGGCAGCAGGGCGGACCCACGCTAGCAGGGCGGAGCCCCAGCAGGCAAATAGTGAATAAACTGCATCCTAGCTGGGCAGGACAGTGCAAAAGATGCTCATAGAGAAAGCCCCAACTCCCTTGAGACAGAGCATCAAAGGGGGAAAAAAGTGGGTGTTTAATAAGTTCTGTTGCAGCAGACATAAACACATCCCCTCAACAACCCTGAATGAAAAACGGAGCTCACAGCTCAGCACTGGAGCTCCTATAAAGCACAGACCGTCTCCTCAAGCAGCTCCCTGACCCCTGTATATCCGAAGAGTCACCGCAAAAAAGGACTAATCAGACTGACATTTGGCGGGCATTATTATGGAACAAAGATAGCAGAAGAAGACACTGGTAGTATCCCTCACTGTTCTGCGGCTGCTACAGGTGAACCCCAGACAAGCAGGGCCTGGAGTGGACCTCAAGCCTCATACAGCAGAGGGCTAGACCATTAGAAG
>JAKFGQ010000214.1:0-40395 GCA_021498475.1 Saguinus midas | reverse complement strand
TTTAGTAGACACCAGGTTTCACCATGTTGGCCAGGCTGGTCTCAACTCCTGACCTCAGATGATCCATCATCTCAGCCTCCCAAAGTGCTGAGATTACAGGTGTGAGCCACTGTGCCTGGCCTTGTAAAAATGTTAGTGGCATTTGATTATAATTGAATACTTGAAAAAAATCAAATGTGCATGCATATGATGTTTTTGCCAGGACTAGGGGCCAGGACCTTTCTAATGCCTTCACCTTGTATTCCAGGGCCTTGCAAACAATAGGTGCTTAGCAAGTGCAATAGAAGGCACTCAGACAGTGCTTGATGTGCAGTGCATACATGTCATCATTAGGAAGAAAGAGAAGAGAGAGGAAGAACATGGGAAAATTCAGGGCAATTGATCAGGTTGACCCCATTGTTGCTAAAAATCAGAGGAGACCAGGCTGTGTGCAGTGGCTCATGCCTGTAATTTCAGCACTTTAGGAGGCTGAGGCAGGTGGATCACTTGAGGTCAGGAGTTTGAGACCAGCCTGGCCAACATGGCAAAACCTCATCTCTACTGAAAATATAAAAATTAGCCGGGCATGGTGGCAGATGCCTGTAATCCCAGCTACTAAGGAGGCTGAGGCAGGAGAATCACTTGAACCTGGGAGGCATAAGTTGCAGTTAGATGAGATATCTTGTTCTCATTGGTTTCACAAGAACTTCTTTATTTCTGCCTTCATTTCATTGTTTATCAATCAACATTCAAGAGCCAATTGTTCAGTTTCCATGAAGCTGTGCGGTTCTGAGTTGGTTTCTGAATTCTGAGTTCAACTTGATTGCACTGTGGTCTGAGAGACTGTTTGTTATGATTTCAGTTGTTTTGCATTTGCTGAGTGCTTTACTTCAATTATGTGGTCAATTTTGTGTAGGTGTGATGTGGTGCTGAGAAGAATGTATATTCTGTGGATTTGGGATGGAGAGTTCTGTAAATGTCTATCAAGGTTTGCTTGTTCCAGGTCTGAATTCAAGTCCTGGATATCCTTGTTAATTTTCTGTCTGGTTGATCTGTCTGATATTGACAGTGGAGTGTTAAAGTCTCCACTATTATTGTGTGGGAGTCTAAGTCTTTTGTAAGTCATTAGAACTTGCCTTATATATCTGGGTGCTCCTGTATTGGGTCCATATATATTTAGAATCGTTAGCTCTTTGTTGTTGATCTTTTACCATTATGTAATGACCTTTGTCTCTTTTGATCTTTGTATCTTTAAAGTCTATTTTATCAGAGATGAAATTGCCTGCTTTTTTGCTCTCCATTTGCTTGGTAAATCTTCCTCCATCCCTTTATTTGAGCCTTTGTGAATCTTTGCATGTGAGATGGGTTTCTTGGATACAGCACACCAATGGGTTTTGGCTTTTTATCCAATTTGCCAGTCTGTGTCTTTTGATTGGTTCATTTAGCCCATTTACATTTAGGGTTAATATAGTTATGGGGAGTTTGACACTGCCATTTTGATACTATCTGGCTGTTTTGTTTCTTGGTTGATGCAGATTCTTCATTTCGTGGATGCTCTTTAGCATTTGGTATGCTTTTAGAATGGCTGGTACTGATTGTTCCTTTCTATGTGTAGTGCCTCTTTCAGGAGCTCTTGTAAAGCAGGACTGGTGGTGACAAAATCTCTGAGTTCTTGCTTCTTGGCAAAAGATTTTCTTCTTCCTTCACTATGAAGCTCAGTTTGGCTGGATATTAAATTCTGGGTTGAAATTTCTTTTCTTTAAGGATGTTGAATATTGGCCCCCACTTTCTTCTGGCTTGTAGAGTTTCTGCTGAGAGATCTGCTGTGAGTCTGATGGGCTTCCCTTTGTGGGTGACCCGACCCTTATCTCTGGCTGCCCTTAGTATTTTCTCCTTCATTTCAACCCTGGTGAATCTGACGATTATGTGCCTTGGGGTTGCTCTTCTTGCAGAATATCTTTGTGGTGTTCTCTGTATTTCCTGGAGTTGAGTATTGGCCTGCCTTGCTACGTTGGGGAAATTTTCGTGGTTAATATCCTGAAGAGTGTTTTCCAGCTTGGATTCATTCTCTTCATCACATTCTGGTATGCCTATCAAACGTACATTAGGTCTCTTTACATAGTCCCACATTTTTTGGATATTTTGTTCATTCCTCTTTGTGCTTTTTTCTCTAATCTTGGTATCTCTTTCATTTCATTGATTTGATCTTCGACGTTTGATATTCTTTCTTCTGCCTGGTCAATTCAGCTGTTGAATCTTGTGCATGTTTTGCGCAGTTCTTGTGTTGTTTTTCAGCTCCTTCAATTCATTCATATTCCTCTCTGAGTTGTCCATTCTTCTTATCATTTTCTCGAATCTTTATTCAAATCTTTTTTCAAGGTTCTTAGTTTTTTGCATTGATTTAGAACATGTTCTTTAAGCTCACTGAAGTTTCTTATTATCCACCTTCTGAAGTCTGATTTCATCATTTCATCACTCTCATTCTCTGTCCAGCTTTGTTTCCTTGCTGGTGAGGATTTTTTGTCCTTTGTAGGAGATGAGATGTTTTGGTTTCGGGTGTTTTCCTCTTTTTCTTTGCTGGTTTCTTTTCATCTTTGTGGATTTATCCACCTGTCATCTTAGAAGTTTCTGACTTTTTGATTGGGTCTCTGAGTAAACGCCCAGATTGTTGATGATGAAATATTTATGTCATTTAGTTTTTCTTCTAATGGTTTAGCTCCTCTGCTGTATGAGTGCTGAGGTCCACTGCAGGCCCTGCTTGTCTGGGGAACACCTGTAGCAGCTTCAGAACAGTGAGGGATGCTACCAGTTTCTTCTGCTGCTATCTTTGTCCCAGAATGATGCCCAAATGTCAGTCTGATTAGTCCTTTTTTTGATGGCTCTTTGGATATACAGGGGTCAGGAGCTGCTTGAGGAGATGGTCTGTACTTTATACGAGCTCCAGTGCTGAGCTGTGAGCTCCATTGTTCATTCAGCTTTGCTGGGTGAATGTGTCTGCTGCAGAACTCATAAAAAAAACGTTTTGTCCCTCAGTTGCTCTGTCTCAGGGAGTTGGGGCTTTCTTTATGAGTATCTGTTGCACTGTCCTGCCCAGCTAGGAGCAGTCTATTCACTATTTGCCTTACAGGGCTCTGCCCTGCTAGCACAGGTCTGCCCTGCTTCCAAGGGGCTCCATTCTACTGTGGTGCACTCCGCCCTGTTGGGGGCGTCTCTCTGTTATGTCTGGTTGCCTCAGCAATGGCAGGCTGCGTCAGCAGTGGGTGGTACCTCAGTAGGGCGGATTGTTCATAGTGGCGCCCCTTCCCCACCAGCTGCACGTTTGAATTCAGCTGACCCCACAGCAAAACTCTCAACCCTAGTGAATGCCACTGCTTGTCCCTGTGAGGTGGGACCCGCCAAGCCTGATCACCCTGGCTCCCTGCCTCAGAGTCCATCCTCTCTCTCTTTTTCTTTCCAAATTGAATGGTTGACTCTCTCACAGGCACCCCAGTTGCCTGCTGATTGGGCACCAGGATCCCTGTGATCTCCCCTGTGGTGGCCCACTGAACAGGCACAAATTGCTCTTCCAAGGAATCTCCTGGTCTGGCTCACCATCCAAGTCCCGTTCAATCAAATGGGCATGTCAATCTGCCCTCCCAAAACTCAGATTGCTGGTTTAACAGGGCACCCAGACCAGTGATCCCTGTGTGGGATGCCGCCACACAGCGGTGCAGCGCCGGTAAAGACCACCATGCAAGCTGGCTATGCTACTCTCCTGTGTCTCTCCTACACCTGGGAACTTGCCAGTTCTGTGGGCTACAAAAGTCCCTCTGAAAATGCAGCTAGGACTCACCTTCTGCGCCTTCACTAAGAGCTGCAATCACCCGCTATTTCTATGATGCCATCTTGGAACCACCTCGGGGTTCCATTTCATATAGCAACAGACTCGTAACCTCAGTGAATAATGCACAAATGTACAGTACTCAGCAGTCTATTTCACATAGCCATTCATTCAGAGATTTACTGAATAATAAAAATATTAAAAATAGACAGCATCCCGTTTCATATGGTCACACAAAAAGAGCCTCACTGAGTAATAAACACTTGGGAAAGTGTGAGAAGTATACTATATATAGCCTCTCATTTACAGCCTCAGAGAATAATGCACACGTGTGAAGTAGGCACTAATCAATTTTATATGGCCACAAAATCAAAGCCTGAGTGAGTAATACGCAAGTTTGGAATAGTCACTAGTCTATTCCCTATGCCCAAATATTCAAAGTCAGAGTCAATAATGGACTGTCAGAAACAATTTCATATGGACAAAGTTTAGAGCTTCAGTGAATAATATATAGGAAATACTCAGGACGCTATTTCATATGGCATCTATTTCAGAGCTTCATTGAATAAGAAACACCTGTATCAGTCAGAATTTTTTTTTAATACATATTCAGAGCCTAACTGAATAACATACACCTTGGGAAAGTCAGGATTCTATTTTGTATAGCCACTCATTTAGAGCCGAATGTAAAACATACCTGTGGAGTATTCAGGAGTCTCTATTTTATGGACACTCATTCAGAGCCTCAGAATAATACAGACCTATGGAAAAGTCAGGAGTGTATTTCACATGGCCACTTATTCAGAACCAGTGAAGAATTATACATCTGGAAAATACTCAGGATTCTATATAGCCACTTATTCAGAGACTCAGTGAATAATGCACACCTGGGGTATCTGGAGACTATTTGATATGACCGTTCCTAAGCACTCAGTGGAAAAGAGCTGAAATAGTCAGGAGGATAGAGTCAGGAGTCTACTTTTATGGTCACTCTTCAGAAAACTGAAGAATACACACCATAGTCAGAGTCCAGGTCTTATGGCCACTCAATCACAGCATTGCACAATTGGGCAATAGTAAGGAGTCTATTTTATGGCTTCTAATTCAGAGCTTCAGTGCATAATAACAGCTGTGTAGTAGTCAGGACCCTATTTCTTGCCCCAAATTAAGCTCCGTGAATGATACACATATATGTGATAGTCAGGAGACTATTTGATATGGACACTCATACAGAACCTTGAATACTGCACATGTGGGGAATAATCACTAGTCTATTTCATATGGTGATTCGTTTGGAGAGTCAAAAATAATACACCTGTGGAGTAAAATGGGGTCTATATGGCCACTCTTTCAGTGTTTCAGTGAATAATATGTATATCTGATAAGTCAGGAATCTCTTTCACATGGCCACTCGTTCAGGGCCTCTGTGAATAATACTCCCTCAGAAATAGTCAAGGTTCTACTTCAAATGGCTACACATTCAGAGTCTCTGTAAGTAATGCACACCTGGGCAATACAAGAGTCTCTTTTTATGCCCACTTAGTCAGAGTCTCATTCAATAATACACACCTGGGAAGAGTTAAGAGTCTACTTCATGGCCAATCATTTAGAGCCTCAGTGAATAATGCACACCAGGGTTATAGTCGAGCATTTTTATATGGCCACTCATTCTGTGCCTCCTGAATGATACACCTGGGGAATCCTCATTCATTTCATACTACCACTCATTTAGAACCTTATAGAATAATTCACAATGGAGTCAGGTGTCTATTTCATATGGCCTCTCATTCAAAGTTTCAGTGAATGAACTTCTATGGAGTAATCAGGACGCTGTTTAAGATAGACAAATTGAGTGCCTTCCTGAATGATACACACCTGGGTATAGGATTCTATTTCATATGAACTCTAATTCTGGGTACTGAGTAATACACGTGATAGTGTAAGGAGTTTATTTGTATGGACACTCATAGAACCTGTTTGAATAATGCACACATGGCGAATAATAAGGATTCTATGTCATATGGCTACTCATTCAGACAAACAGTGAATAATGCACATGTGGAGTAATTAGAAGTCTGTTTCATATGCCCGTCTTTCACAGCCTCACTGAATATTACACACTTGAGATATAGTCTGGAGTCTATTCTTTATGGCCATTCATTCAGAGAATCACTGAATAATGAACACCTGTGGAATAGTCAGAAGTCTCTTTCAACCACTCATTGAAAGCCTCACTAAATGTACACACCTGTGGAAAGAGTCAGGATTTACTTTATTCCTCATTCAGAGTCTCACTAAATAATGCACACCTGTGGAATTGTCAGGAGAATTTTTCATGGCCTCTCATTCAGTGTCACTGAATAATGTGCTGTAGTCTATTTCATGTAGACACATATTCAGAGCCTCAGTGAATAAGACAGACCCTTGCTATAGTAATATAATTAATATGGACACATCTTCTGAGCCTCACTGAATAATACACACCTGTAGAATCTGAGTCTTTCGATGGACATTCATTCAGAGCCTCGGTGAATAATGCACACCTGTGGGGTAGCCAGTCCATTTCATTTGTACACTCATCCATAGCCTCAGTTTATAATATGCACGTGTAGTTGGGGTTCCATTTCATATAGCCACGGACTCATCCTCAGTGAATAATGCACAAATGTAAAGTACTCAGCAGTCTGTCATATCATTCAGAGATTCATAATAAAATTATTTAAGATAGACGAATCCGTTTCATATGGTCACAGAAGAGCCTCACTGAGTAATACACACCTGGGAAATGTGAGAGTCTACTATATAGCCTCTCATTTACAGCCTCAGGGAATAATGCACACGTGTGGAGTAGGCACTAATCTATTTTATATGGCCACAAAATCAAAGCCTGAGTGAGCAATACACAAGTTTGGAATAGTCACTAGTCTATTCCATATGCCCAAATATTCAAAGTCAGAGTCAATAATACACTCCTGTGGACTAGTCAGGAAACAATTTCATATGGACAAAGTTTAGAGCCTCAGTGAATAATATACCTGGGAAATACTCAGGACGCTATTTCATATCTATTTCAGAGCTTCATTGAATAAGGAACACCTGTATTGTAGTGAATTTTTTTTTAGCCACATCTTCAGAGCCTAACTGAATAACATACACCTTGGGGAAAGTCAGGATTCTATTTCGTATAGCCACTCATTTAGAGCCGAATGTAAAAACGCACTGTGGAGTATTCAGGAGTCTCTATTTTATGGACACTCATTCAGAGCCTCACAGAATAAGACCTATGGAAAAGTCAGGAGTGTATTTCACATGGCCACTTATTCAGAACCGCAGTGAAGAATCATCTGGAAAATACTCAGGATTCTTTTATATGGCCACTTATTCAGAGACTCACTGAATAATGCACCTGGGGGAATAGTCTGGAGACTATTTGATATGACCGTTCCTAAGCACTCAGTGGAAAATGCAGAGCTGAAATAGTCAGGATGATAGAGTCAGGAGTCTATTTATGTGGTCACTCGTTCAGAAACTCACTGAAGAATACACACTTAAAAATTAGAGTCCAGGTCTTATGGCCACTCAATCAGCATTACGAATAATAATGCACAATTGGGCAATAGTAAGGAGAAATTTTATATGGCTTCTCATTCAGAGCTTCAGTGCATAATAAACAGCTGTGGGTAGTCAGGACCCTATTTCAGCTTGCCCCAAATTAAGCAGCTCTGAATGATACATATGTGTGATAGTCAGGAGACTATTTGATATGGACACTCATACAGAACCTCTTGAATACTGCACATGTGGGAATAATCACTAGTGTATTTCATATGGTGATTCTTTGGAGGTCAAATAACGCACACCTGTGGAGTAAAATGGGGTCTATTACATAAGGCCACTCTTTCAGTGTTGCAGGGAATAATATGTATATCTGATAAGTCAGGAATCTCTTTCACATGGCCACTCGTTCAGGGCCTCTGTGAATAATACTCCCCAGAAATAGTCAAGGTTCTACTTCAAATGGCTACACATTCAGAGTCTCTGCACCTGGGCAATACACAGAGTCTTTTTATGCCCACTTAGTCAGAGTCTCATTCAATAATACACCTGGGAAGAGTTAAGTGTCTATCATGTAGCCATCATTTAGAGCCTCAGTGAATAATGCACCAGGTTATAGTCGAGCATTTTTATATGGCCACTCATTCTGTGCCTCCCTGATACACACCTGGGAATCCTCAGGATTCAATTTCATACTACCACATTTAGAACCTTATGAATACAATGGAGCAATAGTCAGGTGTCTATTTTCCTCTCATTCAAAGGTTCAGTGAATAATGAACTTCTATGGAGTAATCAGGACGCTGTTTAAGACAGCCACGAATTGGGTGCTTTCCTGAATGATACACACCTGGGTGATAGGATTCTATTTCATATGAACTCTAATTCTGGGTACCGCTGAGTAATACACACCTGGGATAGTGTCAGAAGTTTATTTGTTATGGACACTAATACAGAACCTGTTTGAATATTGCACACATGGCGAATAATAAGGATTATATGTTTTACGACTACTCATTCAGAAAAAGAGTGAATAACGCACATGTGGAGTAATTAGAAGTCTGTTTTATATGCCCCTCTTTCACAGACTCACTGAATATTACACAATTGAGATATAGTCTCTAATCTATTCTTTTTGGCCATTCATTCAAAAAATCACTGAATAATGCACACCTTTGAAATAGTAAGAAGTCTCTTTACAACGACCACACATTGGAAGCCTCACTAAATCTACACACCTGGAGAGAGTCAGGATTTACTTTTATCCCCTCATTCAGAGTCTCACTAAATAATGCACACCTGTGGAATTGTCAGGAGAATTTTTCATGGCCTCTCATTCAGAGTGTCACTGAATAATGTGCTGTAGTCAGTCTATTTCATGTAGACACATATTCAGAGCCTCAGTGAATAAGACCCTTGCTATAGTAAAGAATCTAATTAATATGGCACATCTTCTGAGCCTCACTGAATAATACACACCTGAGAATAATTTGGAGTCTATTTTCGATGGACATTCATTCAGAGCCTCAGTGAATAATGCACACCTGTGAGTAGCCAGGTCCATTTTTTGGCACTCATCCATAGCCTCAGTTTATAATATGCACGTGTGGATTAGTTGGGGTTCCATTTCATATGGCACTGACTCTAACCTCAGTGAATAATGCAAATGTAAAGTACTCAGCAGTCTATTTTATATAGCCTCTCATTCAGATATTCAGTGGATAATAAAATTATTTAAGATAGACAGCATCCTGTTTCATATGGTCACACAAGAAGAGCCTCACTGAGTAATACACCTGGGAAGTGTTGAGTCTATATATCGCTTCTCATTTACAGCCTCAGGAATAATGCACACGTGTAGAGTAGGCACTAATCTATTTTATATAGCCACAAAATCACAGCCTGAGTGAGCAATACACAAGATTGGAATACTCACTAGTCTATTCCATATGCCCAAATATTCAAAGCCAGTGTCAATTCTACACTCCTGTGGACTAGTCAAAAAACATTTTCATATGAACAAAGGTTCAGAGTCTCAGTGAATAATACATACCTGGGAAATAGTCAAGACGCTATTTCATATGGCATCTATTTCAGAGCTTCATTGACTAAGAAACACCTGTACTGTAGTCAGAATTTTATTTTTTATAGCCACATATTTAGAGCCTAATTGAATAACATAAACCTTGGGGAAAGTCAGGATCCTATTTCGTATAGCCCTAATTTAGAGCTGAATGTAAAAACGCACGCCTGTGGAGTATTCAGGAGTCTCTATTTTATGGACACTCATTCAGAGCCTCACAGAATAATACAGACCAATAGAAAAGTCAGCAGTGTATTTCACATGGCCACTTATTCAGAACCGCAGTGAAGAATCATATACATCTGAAAAATACTCAGGATTCTATTATATAGGGACACATTCAGAGACTCACTGAATAATGCACACCTGGGAAATAGTCTGGAGAATATTTGATATGACCGTTCACTAAGCACTCAATGGAAAATGCAGAGCTTTGAAATAGTCAGGATAGAGTGAGGAGACTATTTTATGTGGTCATTCTTTCAGAAACTCACTGAAGTATACACACCTTAAGAATAGTCAGAGTTCAGGTCTTATGTCCACTGAATCACAGCACTACTGAATAACGCACAATTGGGCAATAGCAATGAGTCTATTCATATGGCCTCTCATTCAGAGATTCATGATAATAAAATTTAAGATAGACATCCCGTTTCATATGGTCACACAAGAAGAGCCTCACTGAGTAATACACACCTGGGAAGTGTGAGTCTACTATATGCCTCTCATTTACAGCCTCAGAATAATGCACACGTGTGGTAGGCACTAATCTATTTTATATGGCCACAAAATCAAAGCCTGAGTGCAATACACAAAGTTGGAATAGTCACTAGTCTATTCATATGCCCAAATATTCAAAGTCAGAGTCAATAATTCACTCCTGTGGACTAGTCAAAAACAATTTCATATGGAAAGTTTCAGCTCAGTGAATAATACATACCTGAAATACTCACGCTACTGCATATTTCAGAACTTGATAAGAACACCTGTATGTAGTCAGAATTTTATTTTTATAGCCACATATTTAGAGCCTAATGAATAATACACCTTGGGAAAGTCAGGATTCTATTTCGTATAGCCACTCATTTAGAGCTGAATGTAAAAAACGCATACCTGGAGTATTCAGGAGTCTCTATTTTATGGACACTCATTCAGAGCCTCACAGATAATACAGACCTATGGAAAAGTCAGAGTGTATTTCACATGGCCAGTTATTCAGAACCACAGTGAAGAATCATATACATCTGGAAAATACTCAGGATTCTATTATATAGGGCTACTTATTCAGAGACTCACTGAATAATGCACACCTGGGAAATAGTCTGGAGACTATTTGATATGACCGTTCACTAAGCACTCAGTGGAAAATGCAGAGCTTTGAAATAGTCAGGATAGAGTCAGGAGTCTATTTTATGTGGTCACTCATTCAGAAACTCACTGAAGAATACACACCTTAAGAATAGTCAGAGTCCAGGTCTTATGGCCACTCAATCACAGCATTACCGAATAATGCACAATTGGGCAATAGTAAGGAGTCTATTTCATATGGCCTCTCATTCAGAGCTTCAGTGCGTAATAAACAGCTGTGGAGTAGTCAGGACCCTATTTAAGCTTGCCCAAATTAAGCAGCTTGGTGATTGATACACATATGTGTGATTGTCAGGAGACTATTTGATATGGACACTCATACAGAACCTCTTGGAATACTGCACATGTGGGGAATAATCACTAGTCTATTTCATATGGTGATTCCTTTGGAGTCAAAAATAACCTGAACTGTGGTAAAATGGGTCTATTACATAAGGCCACTCTTTCAGTGTTGCAGGGAATAATATATATATCTGATAAGTCAGGAATCTCTTTCACATGGCCACTCGTTCAGGGCCTCTGTGAGTAATATTCCCCTCAAGAATAGTCAAGGTTCTACTTCAAATGGCTACACATTCAGAGTCTCTGTGAGTAATGCACACGTCGGTAATATACAAGAGTGTCTTTTTCATGCCCACTTAGTCAGAGAGTCATTAAATAATACACACCTGGGGAAGAGTTAAGTGTCTACTTCACGTAGCCACTCATTTAGATCCTCAGTGAATAATTCACACCAGGGTTATAGTGGAGCAATTTTTATATGGCCACTCATTCAGTGCCTCCCTGCATGATACACACGTGGGGAATCCTCAGGATTCGATTTTTTTACTACCACTCATTTAGAACCTTATAGAATAATTCACAATGGAGCAATAGTCAGGTGTCTATTTCATATGACCTCTCATTCAAAGTTTGAGTGAATGATGAACTTCTATGTAGTAATCAGGACGCTGTTCAAGATAGCCACGAATTGGGTGCTTTCCTGAATGATACAAACCTGGTTGATAGTCAGGAGTCTATTTCATATGAACTCTAATTATGGGTACTGCTGAGTAATACACACCTGGGATACTGTCAGGATTTTATTTGGTATGGACACTCATACAGAACCTGTGTGAATAATGCACACATGAAGAATAATAAGGATTCTATGTCATAGGGCTACTCATTCAGAGAAACAGTGAATAAGGCACATGTGGAGAAATTAGAAGTCTGTTTCATATGCCCCCCTTTCACAGCCTCACTGAATATTACACACTTGAGATATACTCTGGAGTCCATTCGTTATGGCCAATCATTCAGAGAATCACTGAATAACGCACAACTGTGGAATAGTCAGAAATCTCTTGCCAGTTCTTTGCTGCTGTAAACAGTGCTGCAATAAACATTTGTTTGCATGTGTCCTTAGAGTAGAACGATTTATAGTCCTTTGGATATATACCCAGTAATGGGATTGCTTAAGGAAAAATATGGATCATATACACCATGGAATATTATGCAGCAATCAAAAATGACGAGGATATATTATTTGTAAGGACATGGATGAATCTGGAGAACATTATTCTCAGCAAACTGACACAAAAACTGAAACGGGTATACCACATACTCTTACTCGTATGCCGCTGAGAAAAATGAGAACACATGGACACAGGAAGGGGGGTACTAAATGCTGCGGTCTATTGCAAGGAATAAGGGAGGGACAGCAGGGGGAGCTGAGAAAGGATAGCCTGGGGAGCATTGCCAAATATGGGTTAAGGGGAGGAAGTCAGCAAAACAAACTGCCATATGTGTACATATGCAATTATCTTGCACGTTCTGCACATGTACCCGAAAACCTAAAATGCAATAAAAATTAAAATAAATAAATAAATAAATAAATTATGATAAAACTTTAAATAAAATAAAGAAGTCTCTTTCTGACGGCCACTCATTTAAAGCCTCACTAAATGTACACACCGGAAAAAAGAGTCAGAATTTACTTTTTTCCCCTCATTCAGAGTCTCACTAAATAATGCACACCTGTGGAATTGTCAGAATTTTTTATGTGGCCTCTCATTCAACGTGTCACTGAATAATGTGCTGTAGTCAGGAGTCTATTTCATGTAGACACATATTCAGAGACCCAGTGAATCAAACAGACCCTTTCTATAGTAAATAATCTAATTAATATGGCCACATGTTCTGAGCTCACTGTATAATACACACCTGGAGAATAACTTGGAGTCTATTTTCAATAGATATTCATTCAGAGCCTTGTTGAATAATGAAAACCTGTGGGGTAGCCAGGACTTCATTACATTTGTACACTCATCCATAGCCTCAGTTTATAATAGGCACGTGTGGATTAGTTGGAGTTCCATTTAATATAGCCACGGACTGGTAACCTCCGTGAATAATGCACAAATGTAAAGTACTAGGCAGTCTATGTTATATAGCCACTCATACAGAGATTCACTGGAAAATAAAACTATTTAAGATAGACAGAATCCCGTTTCATATGGTCACACAAGAAGAGCCTCACTGAGTAATACACACCTGGGAAAATGTGAGGAGTCTACTATATATAGCCTCTCATTTACAGCCTCAGGGAATAATGCACACGTGTGGAGTAGGCACTAATCTATTTTATATTGCCCCAAAATCAAACCCTGATTGAGCAATAAACAAGTTTGGAACAGTCACTAGTCTATTCCATATGCCCAAATATTGAAAGTCAGAGTCAATAATACACTCCTGTGAACCAGGCAGAAAACAGTTTAATATGAACAAAGGTTCAGAGCCTCAGTGAATAATACATACCTGGGATATACTCAGGACGCTATTTCATATGGCATCTATTTCGGAGCTTCATTGAATAAGGAACACCTGAATTGTAGTCAGAATTTTATTTTTTATAGCCACATACTCAGAGCCTAACAGAATAACATACACCTTGGGGAATGTCAGGATCCTATTTCGTATAGCCACTCATTTAGAGCCAAGTGTAAAAACGCACGCCTGTGGAGTATTCAGGAGTCTCTATTTTATGGACACTCATTCAGAGCCTCACAGAATAATACAGACCTATGGAAAAGTCAGGAGTTTGTTTCACATGGCCACTTATTCAGAACCATAGTGAAGAATTATATACATCTGGAAAATACTCAGGATTCTATTATATAGGGCCAATTATTCAGAGACTCACTGAATAATGCACACCTGGGGAATAGTCTGGAGAATATTTGATATGACCGTTCACTAAGCACTCAGTGGAAAATGCAGAGCTGTGAAATAGTCAGGAGGATAGAGTCAGGAGTCTATTTTATGTGGTCACTCATTCAGAAACTCACTGAAGAATACACAGCTTAAGAAGAGTCAAAGTCCAGGTCTTATGTCCACTGAATCACAGCATTACCGAATAATGCACAATTGGGCAATAGTAAGGAATCTATTTCATATTGCCTCTCATCCAGAGCTTCAGTGCATAATAAACAGCTGTGGAGAGTCAGGACCCTATTTCAGCTTGCCCCAAATTAAGCAGCTCGGTGAATGATAAAGATATGTGTTATTGTCAGGAGACTATTTGATATGGACACTCATACAGAACCTCTTAGAATACCGCACATGTGGGGAATAATCACTAGTATATTTCATATGGTGATTCGTTTGGAGAGTCAAAAAATCACTCACTCCTGTGGAGTAAAAGGGGTCTATTATATAAGTTCATGCTTTCAGTGTTGCAGGGAATAATATGTATATCTGATAAGTCAGGAATCTCTTTTACATGGACACTCGTTCAGAGCCTCTGTGAATAACACTTCCCTCAGAAATAGTCAAGGTTCTACTTCAAATGGCGACACATTCAGAGTCTCTGTAAGTAATGCACACCTGGGCAATACACAAGTGTCTCTTTTCTATGCCCACTTCGTCAGAGTCTCATTCAATAATACACACCTGGGGAAGACTTAAGAGTCTACTTCATGTAGCCACTCATTTAGAGCCTCAGTCAATAATTCACACCAGGGTTATAGTCGAGCATTTTTTATGGCCACTTATTCTGTGCCTCCCTGCATTATATGCACCTGGGAAATTCTCAGGATTCGATTTTTTACTGCCACTCATTTAGAACCTTATAGAAAAATTCACAATGGAGCAATAGTCAGGTGTCTATTTCATGTGGCCTCTCATTCAAAGTTTCAGTGAATAATAAACTTCTATGGAGTAATCAGGATGCTGTTTAAGATAGCCATAAATTGGGTTCCTTCCTGAATGATAAACACCTGGGTGATAGTCAGGATTCTATTTCATATGAACTCTAATTCTTGGTACCTCTGAGTAATACACACCTGGGATAGCGTCAGGAGTTTATTTGGTATGGACACTCATACAGAACCTGTTTGAATAATGCACACATGGAGAATAATAAGGATTCTATGTCATACGTCTACTCATTCAGACAAACAGTGAATAACGCACATGTGGAGTAATTAGAATTTTGTCTCTTATGCCCCTATTTCACATCCTCACTGAATATTACATACTTGAGATATATTCTGGAGTCTATTCTTTATGGCCATTTATTCAGAGAATCACTGGATATTGCACACCTGTGGAATAGTCAGAAATCTCTTGCCAGTTCTTTTTTATTGTAAACAGTGCTGCAATGAACATTCGTGTGCATGTGTCCTTAGAGTGGAACCATTTATAGTCCTTTGGATACATACCCAGTAATGGGATTACTTGGGGGAAAATGTGGAACATATACACCATGGAATATTATAAAGGAATCCAAAATGACCAGTTTATGTCTTTTGTAAGGACATGGATGAATCTGGAGAACATCATTCTCAGCACACTGACACAAGAACAGAAAAGGGAATACCATACATTCTCCCTCATATACGAGTGAGAAAAATGAGAACACATGGACACAGGGAGGGGGTACTAATCACTGGGGTCTATTAGGGGGAATATGGGATGGACAGCGGGGGGAAGATTGGAAAGGATAGCCTGAGGAGCATTTCCAAATGTGGGTTAAGGGAAGGAAGGCAGCAAAACTAACTGCTATGTGTGTACATTTGCAACTATCTTGCACGTTCTGCACATTTATCCCAAAACCTAAAATGCAATAATAATTTAAATAAATAAATAAATAAATAATGATATAAATTTAAATAGAAAAAAAAAGAAGTCTCTTTCAGATGGCCACTAGTTGAAAGCCTCACTAAATGTACACACCTGGGGAAAGAGTCAGGATTTACTTTTATCCGCTCATTCAGAGTCTCACTAAATAATGAACACCTTTGGAATTGTCAGGAGAATTTTTCATTTGGCCTCTCATTCAGAGTGTCACTGAATAATGTGCTGTAGTCAGGAGTCTATTTAATGTAGACACATATTCAGAGCCTCAGTTAATAAGACAGACCCTTGCTATAGTAAAGAATCTAACTAATATGGCCACATCTTCTGAGCCTCGTTGAATAATACACACCTGTAGAATAATTTGGAGTATATTTTCAGTGGACATTCATTCAGAGTGTCGGTGAATAATGCACACCTGTGTGGTATCCAGGAGTCCATTCCATTTTTGCACTAATCCATAGCCTCAGTTTATAATATGCACGTGTGGATTAGTTGGGGTTCCATTTCATATAGCCACAGACTCATAACCTCAGTGAATAATGCACAAATGTAAAGTACCCAGCAGTCTATTTCATATAGCCACTCATTCAGAGATTCACTGGATAATGAAAATATTTAAGATAGACAGAATCCTGTTTCATATGGTCACACAAGAGGAGCCTCACTGAGTAATACACACCTGGGAAAGTGTAAGGAGTCTCATTTACAGCCTCTCATTTACAGCCTCAGGGAATAATGCAAACGTGTGGAGTAGACACAAGTCTATTTTATATCGCCACAAAATCAAAGCCTGAATGAGTAATGCACAAGTTTGGAATAGTCACTAGTCTATTCCATATGCCCAAATATTCAAAATCAGAGTCAATAGTACACTCCTGTGGACTAGTCAGAAAACAACTTCATATGGACAAATATTCAGAGCCTCAGTGAATAATACATACCTGGGGAATACTCAGGACGCTATTACATATGGCATATATTTCAGAGCTATATTGAATAGGGAATACCTGTAACGTAGTCATAATTCTATTTCCTGTAGCCACATATTCAGAGCCTAAGTGAATAACATACACCTTGGGGAAATTATATCCAGAATTAGAGTTTATATGAAATAGACTCCTGACTATAACCCAGGTGTGTATCATTGAGGAAGACACTTAATTCGTTGCTATCCTAAACAGCATCCTGATTACTCCATAAAAGTTCATTATTCACTGAAATTTGAATGAGAAGCCATTTAAAATAGACACCTATTTCCCCATTGTGACTTATTCAATAAGTTTCTAAATGAGTGGTAGTTTGAAATAGAATCCTGAGAATTCCCCAGCTGTGTATCATTCAGGACGGCATAGACTGAGTGGCCATATAAAAAAATGCTCGACAATTACCCTGGTGTGCATTATTCACTGAAGTTCTAAATTAATGGCTACATGAAGTAGACTCTTAACTCTTAATACACAGGTGTGTATTATTAAATGAGACTCTAACTAAGTGGGTGTGAAAAAGAGTCTCTTTGTATTGCCCAGGTGTGCATTACTTACAGAGACTCTGAATGTGTCGCCATTTGAAGTAGACCCTTGACCATTTCTGAGGGGAGTTTTATTCACAGAGGCCCTGAACGAGTGACCATGTGAAAGAGACTCCTGACTTATCAAATATACATATTCACTGTAGAACTGAAAAAGTGGCCTTATAAAATAGACCCCATTTTACTCCACAGGGGTGCGTTATTTTTTGACTCTCAAAACAAAATCTTATATGATTATTCCCCACATGTGCAGTATTCGAAGAGGTTTTGTATGAGTGTTTATATCAAATAGCCTCCTGACTATCACACATGTGTTTATCATTCACGAATCTGCTTAATTTGGGGCTACCTTAAGTAGGGTCTTGACTACTCCACAGCTGTTTATTATGCACTGAAGCTCTGAATGAGAAGCCATATGAAATAGACTCCTTACTATTGCCGCATTGTGCATTATTCGGTAATGCTGTGATTGAGTGTCCATATGACCTGGACTCTGACTATTCCCAAGGTGTGTAGTCTTCAGTGAGTTACTGAACGAGTGACCACATTAAATAGACTCTTTACTCTATCCTCCTATTTCTCAGCTCTGCATTTTCCACTGAATGACTAGGTGAATGGTCCTTTCAAATAGTCTCCAGACTATTCCCCAGATGTGCATTATTCAGTAAGTCTCTGAATAAGTGGCTATATATAATAAAATCCTTAGTAATATCCAGATATATATGATTCGTCCCTGACGTTCTGAATAAGTGGCCATGTGAAATACACTCCTGACTTTTCTTTAGATCTGTATTATTCTGTGAGGGTTTGAATTAGTGGCCATAATAAAGAGACTCCCTAACACTCCTCAGGCATGCGTTTTTACATTCGGCTCTAAATGAGTAGCTATATGAAATAGAATCCTGACTTTCCCAAGGTGTATATTATTCAGTTATGAAATAGAATTATGACTACAATACAGGTTTTAATTATTCACCGAAGCTCTGAAATAGATGCCATATGTAATAGGGTCCTGAGTATTCCCCAGGTATGTATTAATCACTGAGGCTCTGAAACTTTGGCCATATGATATTGTCTCCTGACTAGTCCACAGGTGTGTATTATTGACTCTGACTCTGAATATTTGGGCATATGGAGTAGACTAGTGACGATTCCATAGTTGTGTATTACTCACTCAGGCTTTGATTTTGTGGCCATATAAAATAGACAAGTGTGTATTCCACACGTGTGCCTTATTCGCTGAGGCTGTAAATGAGAGGCTATATAAAGTAGACTCCTATCACTTTCCCAGGTGTGTATTTCTCAGTGAGGCTCTTCTTGTGTGACCATATAAAACAGGAGGCTGTCTATCTTAAATATTTGTGTTATTCAGTGAATCTCTGAATGAGTGGATATTTGAAATAGACTGCTGATTACATTTGTGCATTATTCACTGAGGTTATGAGTCAGTGACCATATGAAATGGAATCCTGACTAATCCACACCTGCATATTATCCACTGAGTCTATGATGAGTGGCCAAATGAAATAGACTCCTGGCTCTTCCACAGGTGTGCATTATTCACCTAGGCTCTGAAAGAATGTCCAGCAAAAATAGACTACAAATTAGTTTTCAAGTGTGTATTATTCAGTGAGACTCAGAAGATGTGACCATATTAATTAGATTTCTTTCTATAGCAAGTGATTTTCTTTTTTTTTTTTTTTTTTTTTTAATTTTTATTGCATTATAGGTTTGGGGGTACATGTGCAAAACGAGCAAGATAGTTGCATAGGTACACACATGGCAGTGTGCTCTGCTGCTTTCCTCCCCCTCACCCACACTTGGCATTCATCCCCAGCAAGTGATTTTCTTAATCACTGAGGCTCTGAATATGTGTCTACATGAAATAGACTCCTGATCACAGCATATACTTCAGTGACTCTCCAAATGAAGGCCACATGAAAAAGGTCTCCTGACTATTCCACAGGTGTGCATTATTTAATGAGACTCTGAATGAGGGGATAAAATAAATGCTGACTATTTCCCCAGGGGTTTACTTTTAGTGAGGCTATCAATGAGTGACAATAGGAAAGAGACTTCTGCCTATTCACAGGTGTGCATTATTCAGTAATTCTCTGAATGAGAACCCATAAAAAATAGACTCCAGACTATATCAAAAGTGTGTAAAATTCAGTCAGACTGTGAAAAAGGGGCCATCTGAAACAGATTTCTAGTTACTCCACCTGTGCATTACTCACTGTTTGTCTGAATGTGTAGCCATATGACATAGACTCCTCATTATTCTCCATGTGTGCATTATGCAAGCCTGTTCTGTATGAGTGTCCATACCAAATAGGCTTCTGACACTCCTCCAGGTGTGTATTACATAGCGATACCCAAAATTAGAGTTCATATGAAATAGAATCCTGACTATCACCCAGGTGTTTATCATTCAGGAAGGCACTTAATTCGTGGCTATCATAAACAGCGTTTTTATTACTACACAGAAGTTCATTATTCACTGAAAGTTTGAACGAGAGGCCATAGAAAATAGACACCTGACTATTGCTCCATTGTGAATTATTCAATAAGGTTCTAAATGAGTGGTAGTATGAAACAAAATCCTGAGAAATTCCTAGGTTTGTATCATTCAGGGAGGCACAGAATGAGTGGCCATATAAAAAATGTTCGACTATTACCCTGGTGTGCATTATTCACTGAGGCTCTAAATGAGTAGCTACATGAAGTGGACTCTTAACTCTTCCCCAGGTGTGTATTATTGAATGAGACTCTGACTAGTGGCATAAAAAGAGACTCTTGTGTTTTGCCCAGGTGTGCATTATTTACAGAGGCTCTGAATGAATGTCCATCAAAATAGACTCCAAATTATTCCCCAGGTGTGTATTATTCAGTGAGACTCAGAAGATGTGGCCATATTAATTAGATTTCTTTCTATAAGTGATTTTCAATTTTTATTGCATTATAGGTTTGTACATGTGCAGAGCAAGATAGTTGCATAGTACACACATGGCATGTCTGCTGCTTTCCTCCCCTCAACACTTGGCATTCATCCCAGCAAGTGATTTTCTTAATCACTGAGGCTCTGAATATGTGTCTATTTGAAATACACTCCTGATTACAGCATATAATTCAGTGACTCTCCAAATGAGAGGCCACATAAAAAAGTCTTCTGACTATTCCACAGGTGTGCATTATTTAATGAGACTCTGAATGAGGGATAAAATAAATGCTGACTATTTCCCCAGGGTTTACTTTTAGTGAGGCTATCAATGAGTGGCCATAAAGAGACTTCTGACTATTCCACAGGTGTGCATTATTCAGTAATTCTCTGAATGAGTACCCATAAAAAATAGACTCCAGACTATAACAAAAGTGTGTAAAATTCAGTCAGGCTGTGAAAAAGGGGCCATCTGAAACAGACTTCTAGTTACTCCACCTGTGCATTACTCACTGTTTGTCTGAATGTGTAGCCCATAGACTCCTCATTATTCTCCATGTGCAGTATTCAAGAGGTTCTGTATGAGTGTCCATACCAAATAGGCTTCTGACACTCCTCAGGTGTGTATTACATAGCGATACCCAAAATTAGAGTTCATATGAAATAGAATCCTGACTATCACCCAGGTGTTTATCATTCAGGAAGGCACTTAATTCGTGGCTATCATAAACAGCGTTTTTATTACTACACAGAAGTTCATTATTCACTGAAAGTTTGAACGAGAGGCCATAGAAAATAGACACCTGACTATTGCTCCATTGTGAATTATTCAATAAGGTTCTAAATGAGTGGTAGTATGAAACAAAATCCTGAGAAATTCCTAGGTTTGTATCATTCCGGGAGGCACAGAATGAGTGGCCATATAAAAAATGTTCGACTATTACCCTGGTGTGCATTATTCACTGAGGCTCTAAATGAGTAGCTACATGAAGTGGACCCTTAACTCTTCCCCAGGTGTGTATTATTGAATGAGACTCTGACTACGTGGACATAAAAAGGAGACTCTTGTGTTTTGCCCAGGTGTGCATTACTTACAGAGTCTCTATATGTGTAGCCATTTGAAGTAGACCCTTGACTATTTTTCAGGGGAGTATTATGCACAGATGCCCTGAACGAATGGCCATGTGAGATTTTTGACTTAACAGATATACATATTATATATAATGAAACACTGAAAGAATGGCCTTATGAAATAGATTCCATTTTATTCCACATGTGTGAGTTATTTTTTGACTATACAAACACAATCACCGTATGAAATAGACTAGAGATTTTTCTCCACATGTGCAGTATTCGAAGAGGTTCTGTATGAGTGTCCGTATCAAATAGTCTCCTGTCTATCACACATATGTGTATAATTCATGGAGCTGCTTAATTTGAGGCTACCTAAAATAGGGTCCTGACTACTCCACAGCTGTTTATTACACACTGAATCTCTGAATGAGAGGCTGTATGATATAGACTCCTTACTTTTGCCGCATTGTGCATTATTCGGTAATGCTGTGATAGACTGGCCATATGACCTGGACTCTGACTATTTCCAAGGTGTGCGTTCTTCAGTGAGTTTCTGAAAGTGTGACCACATAAAATAGACTCCTGACTCTATTCTCTTGACTATTTCTCAGCTCTGCATTTTCCACTGAGTCGCTGGGTGAACGGTCATATCAAATAGTCTCTAGATTATTTTCTAGGTGTGCATTATTCAGTGAGTCTCTGAATAAGTGTCTATATATAAAAGAATCCTGAAAAAATCTGGAGACAGCAGATGCTGGAGAGGATGTGGAGAAATAGGAACACTCTTACACTGTTTGTGGGAGTGTAAATTAGTTCAACCATTGTGGAAGACAGTGTGGCGATTCCTCAGGGACCTAGAAATAGAAAGTCCATTTGACCCAGCAATCCCATTACTGGGTATCTATCCAAAAGACTATAAATCGTTCTACTATAAGGACACATGCACACGAATGTTCATTGCAGCACTGTTTACAATACCAAAGACCTGGAACCAACCCAAATGCCCATCGATGATAGACTGGACTGGGAAAATGTGGCACATATACACCATGAAATATTATGCAGCAATCAAAAATGATGAGTTTGTGTCCTTTGTAAGGACATGGATGAATCTGGAGAACATCATTCTCAGCAAACTGACACAAGAACAGAAAAAGAAATACTGCATATACTCACTCATAGGTGGGTGAGAAAATGAGAACACATGGACACAGAGGCGGTCTAATATACACTGGGGTCTATTGGAGGAATGGGGAGGGACAGTGGGGGCTGGGGAGGGATAGCCTGGGGATGAATGCCAAGTGTGGGTGAAGGGGAGGAAGGCAGCAAAACACACTGCCATGTGTGTACCTATGCAACTATCTTGCACGTTCTGCACATGTACCCCAAAACCTATAATGCAATAAAAATTTAAAAAATAATAAAAATAAAAAATAAAAACCTTAAACAAAAAGAATCCTGAGTATTTTCCAGATATATATGACTCTTCACTGAGGTTCTGAATAAGTGGCCATGTGAAATACACTCCTGCCTTTTCCATAGGTCTGTATTATTCTGTGAGGCTCTGAATGAGTTTCCATAAAATAGAGACTCCAGGATACTCTTCAGGCATGCGTTTATACATTCGGCTCTAAATGAGTGGCTATACAAAACAAAATTCTGACTTTTTTCAAGGTGTATGATATTCAGTTAGGCACTGAATATATGGCTATACAAAATATAATTCTGACTACAATACAGGTGTTCCTTATTCAATGAAGCTCTGAAATAGATGCCATATTTAATAGCGTTCTGAGTATTCCCCAGGTATGTATTATTCACTGAGGCTCTGAAACTTTGGCCATATAATATTGTTTCTGACTAGTCCAAAGGTGTGTATTATTGACTTTGACTCTGAATATTTGGGCATATGAAATAGACTAGTGGCTATTCCAAAGTTGTGTATTACTCACTCAGGCTTTGATTTTGTGGCCATATAAAATGGACTAGTGCCTACTCCACACGTGTGCATTATTCCCTGAGGCTGTAAATGAGAGGCTATATATAGTAGACTTTTCACACTTTCCCAGGTGTGTATTACTCAGTGAGGCTCTTCTTGTGTGACCATTTGAAACAGTATGCTGTCTGTCATAAATATTTGTATTATTCATTGAATCTCTGAATGAGTGGCTATATGAAATAGACTGTTGAGTACTTTACTTTGTGCATTATTCACTGAGGTTATGAGTCAGTGGCCATATGAAATGGAATCCTGACTAATCCAAATGTGCTTATTATGCACTGAGGCTATGAATGAGTGTCCAAATGAAATAGACACCTGTATCCTCCACATTTGTGCATTATTTACAGAGGCTCAGAATGAATGTTTTTCAAAAATAGACTCCAAATTATTCCCCAGGTGTGTATTATTCAGTGAGACTCAGAAGATGTGGCCATATTAATTAGATTCCTTACTATAACAATGGTCCGTCTTATATACTGATGCTCTGAATATGTGTCTATTTGAAATACACTCCTGATTACAGCATATAATTCAGTGACTCTCCAAATGAGAGGCCACATAAAAAAGTCTTCTGACTATTCCACAGGTGTGCATTATTTAGAGAGACTCTGAATGAGGGGATAAAATAAATCCTGACTATTTCCCCAGGTGTTTACTTTTAGTGAGGCTATCAATGAGTGGCCATAGGAAAGAGACTTCTGACTATTCCGCAGGTGTGCATTATTCAGTGATTCTCTGAATGAGTGCCCATAAAAAATAGACTCAGACTATATCAAAAGTGTGTAAAATTCAGTAAGGCTGTGAAAAGAGGGCCATCTGAAACAGACTTCTAATTACTCCACATGTGCATTATTCACTGTTTGTCTGAATGAGTGGCTATATGAAATAGACTGCTGAGTACTTTACATTTGTGCATTATTCACTGAGGTTGAGTCAGTGGCCATATGAAATGGAATCTGACTAATCCAAATGTGTATTATCACTGAGGCTATGAATGAGTGTCCAAATGAAATAGACTCCTGGCTACTCCACAGGTGTGCATTATTTACAGAGCTCAGAATGAATGTCCAAAATAGACTCCAAATTATTCTCAGGTGTGTATTATTCAGTGAGGCTCAGAAGATGTGGCCATATTAGATTCCTTACTATAATGGTCAGTCTTATACTGATGCTCTGAATATGTGTCTATGAAATAGACTCCTGACTACACATTATTCAGTGACACTCCAATGAGAGGCCACATAAAAAAGTCTCCTGACTATTCCACAGGTGTGCATTATTTAGTAGACTCTGAATGAGGATAAAATAAATCCTGACTATTTCCCCAGGTGTGTACATTTAGTGAGGCTCTCAATGAGTGGCCATAGAAAAGAGACTTCTGACTATTCCACAGGTGTGCATTATTCAGTGATTCTCTGAATGAGGTATAAAAATAGACTCAGACTATATCAAAGTGTGTAATATTCAGTGAGGCTGTGAAAGGGGCCATATGAAACAGACTTCTAATTACTCCACATGTGCATTATTCACTGTTTGTCTGAATGAGTAGCCATATGACATAGACTCCTCATTATTCTCCATGTGTGCATTATTCAAACCTGTTCTGAGTGTCCATACCAAATAGACTCCTGACACTCCCCAGGTGTGTATTACTCAGCGATACAGAATTAGAGTTCATATGAAATAGACTCCTGACTATCACCAGGTGTGTATCATTCAGGAAGGCACTTAATTCATGGCTATCTTAAACAGCGTCCTGATTACTCCATGAAGTTCATTATTCACTGAAACTTTGAATGAGAGGCCATATAAAATAGACACCTGACTATTGCTCCATTGTGAATTATTCAATAAGGTTCTAAATGGTGGTAGTATGAAACAGAATCTGAGGATTCCCCAGGTGTATCATTCAGGGAGGCACAGAATGAGTGGCCATATAAAAATTCGACTATTACCCTGGTGTGCATTATTCACTGAGGCTCTAAATGAGTGGCTACATGAAGTAGACTCTTAACTCTTCCCCAGGTGTGTATTATTGAATGAGACTCTGACTAAGTGGGCATAAAAAGACTCAGTGTATTGCCCAGGTGTGCATTACTTACAGAGACTCTGAATGTGTAGCCATTTGAAGTAGACCCTTGACTATTTCTGAGGAGTATTATTCACAGAGGCCCTGAACAGTGGCCATGTGAAAGATTCCTGACTTATCAGATATACATATTATTCACTGAAACACTGAAAGAGTGGCCTTATGAAATAGATTTACTCCACAGTGTGAGTTATTTTTGACTCTCCAAACAATCACCATATGAAATAGACTAGTGATTATTCCCCACATGTGCAGTATTCGAAGGTTCTGTGAGTGTCATATCAAATAGTCTCCTGACTATCACACATGTGTGTATCATTCATGGAGCTGCTTAATTTGGGGCTACCTTAAATAGGGTCCTGACTACTCCACAGCTGTTTATTACACTGAAGCTCTGAATGAGAGGCCATATGAAATAGACTCCTTACTATTGCCCCATTGTGCATTATTCAGTAATGCTGTGATTGAGTGGCCATATGACCTGGACTCTGACTATTCCCAAGGTGTATTCTTCAGTGAGTTTCTGAAAGTGACCACATAAAATAGACTCCTGACTCTATCCTCTTGACTATTTCTCAGCTCTGCATTTTCCACTGAGTCGCTGGGTGGTCATATCAAATAGTCTCAGACTATTCCCAGGTGTGCATTATTCAGTGAGTCTCTGAATAAGTGGCTACATATAAAAAAAATCCTGAGTATTTTTCAGATATATGTGACTCTTCACTGAGGTTCTGAATAAGTGGCCATGTGAAATACACTCCTGACTTTTCCATAGGTCTGTATTATTCTGTGAGGCTCTGAATGAGTTTCCATAAACTAGAGAATCCTGAATACTCCTCAGGCATTTGTTTTGACATTCGGCTCTATATGAGTAGCTATACAAAATAGAATCCTGACTTTCTAATAGGTGTATTTTATACAGTTAGGCTCTAAATATGTGGCTATACAAATAGAATTCTGACTACAATACAGGTGTTCTTAATTCAATGAAGCTCTGAAATAGATGCCATATGTAAAAGCGTCCTGAGTATTCCCAGGTATGTATTATTCACTGAGGCTCTGAAACTTTGGCCATATGAAATTGTTTCCTGACTAGTCCACAGGTGTGATTGTGACTCTGACTCTAAATATTTGGGCATATGGAATAGACTAGTGACTATTCAAAGTTGTGTATTTCTCACTCAGGCTTTGATTTTTGTGGCCACATGAAATAGACTACTGCCTATTTAACATGTGTGCATTATTTTCTGAGGCTGGAAATGAGAGTCTATATAAAGTAGACTCCTAACACTTTTCCAGGTGTGTATTACTAACTGAGGCTCTTCTTTTGTGACCATATAAAACAAGATGCTTTCTACCTTAGATATTTGTACTATTAATTGAATCTCTGAATGAGTGCCTATATAAAATAGACTGCTAAGTACTTTACATTTCTGCATTATTCAAAAAGGTAACGAGTCAGTGGCCATATGAAATGGAATCCTGACTAATCCACATGTGCATATTATCCACTGAGGCTATGAATGTGTCCAAATGAAAATGACTCCTGGCTACTCCACAGGTGTGCATTATTCACCGAGGCTCTGAATGAATGTCCATTGAAAATAGACACCAAATTATTCACCATGTGTGTATTATTCGGTGAGGCTCAAAAGATGTGGCCATATGTATTAGATTATTACTATAGCAATGGTCTGTCTTATTCATTGAGGCTCTGAATAGGTGTCTACATGAAATAGACTTCTGACTAAACCACATTATTCAGTGACACTCCGAATGAGAGGCCACATGTAAAAGACTCCTGTCTATTCCACAAGTGCGCATTATTTAGTGAGACTCTGAATGAGAAGATAAAAGTAAATCCTGACTCTTTCCCCAGGTGCTTGCATTTAGTGAGGCTCTCAGTGAGTGGCCATTGAAAAGAGACTTCTGACTATTTTGCAGGTGTGCATTATTCAGTGATTCTCTGAATGATTGGCCATAAAAATAGACTCAGACTATATCACAAGTGTAATATTCAGTGAGGCTGTGAAGAGGGCCATATGAAACAGACTTACTCACATGTGCATTATTCACTGTCTGAATGAGTAGCCATATGACATAGACTCCTCATTATTCTCCATGTGTGCATTATTCAAACAGGTTCTGTATGAGTGTCCATACCAAATAGACTCCTGACACTCCCCAGTGTGTATTACTCAGCACAGAATTAGAGTTCATATGAAATAGACTCCTGACTATCACCAGGTGTGTATCATTCAGGAAGGCACTTAATTCATGGCTATCTTAAACAACGTCCTGATTACTCCATAGAAGTTCATTATTCACTGAAACTTTGAATGAGCCATATAAAATAGACACCTGACTATTGCTCCATTGTGTATTATTCAATAAGGTTCTAAATGAGTGGTAGTGAAATAGAATCCTGAGGATTCCCCAGGTGTGTATCATTCAGGAGGCACAGAATGAGTGGCCATATAAAAATGCTCGACTATTACCCTGGTGTGCATTATTCACTGAGGCTCTAAATGAGTGGCTACATGAAGTAGACTCTTAACTCTTTTCCCAGGTGTGTATTATTGAATGAGACTCTGACTAAGTGGGCATAAAAGAGACTCTGTGTATTGCCCAGGTGTTCATTACTTACAGAGACTCTGAATGTGTATCCATTTAGTAGACCCTTGACTATTTCTGAGGGAGTATTATTCACAGAGGCCCTGAACAGTGGCCATGTGAAAGAGATTCCTGACTTATCAGATATACATATTATTCACTGAAAACTGAAAGAGTGGCCTTATGAAATAGACCCCATTTTACTCCACAGGTGTGTTATTTTTTATCTCCAACGAATCACCATATGAAATAGACTAGTGATTATTCCCACATGTGCAGTATTCAAAAGGTTCTGTATGAGTGTCCATATCAAATAGTCTCCTGACTATCACACGTGTGTATCATTCACAGCTGCTTTATTTGGGGCTACCTTAAATAGGGTCCTGACTACTCCACAGCTGTTTATTATGCACTGAAGCTCTGAATGAGAGGCCATATAAAATAGATTCCTTACTATTGCCCCATTGTGCATTATTCAATGCTGTGATTGAGTGGCCATATGACCTGGACTCTGACTATTCCCAAGGTGTATTCTTCAGTGAGTTTCTGAACAGTGACCATAAAATAGACTCCTGACTCTATCTTTTGACTATTTCTCAGCTGTGCATTTTCCACTGAGTCACTGGTGAATGGTCATCAAATAGTCTCAGACTATTCCCAGGTGTGCATTATTCAGTGAGTCTCTGAATAAGTGGCTATATACAATATAATCCTGAGTATTTTCCTGATATATAATTCTTCACTGAGGTTCTGAATAAGTGGCCATGTGAAATACAGTCCTGAATTTTCCATAGGTCTATTATTTCTGTGAGGCTCTGAATAAGTGGCCATAAAATAGAGACTCCTGAATACTCAGGCGTGCGTTTTACATTCGGCTCTAAATTAGTGGCTATACGAAATAGAATCCTGACTTTCCAAGGTGTATATTATTCAGTTAGGCTCTGAATATGTCTATATGAAATAGAATTCTGACTACAATACAGGTGTTCCTTATTCAATGAAGCTCTGAAATAGATGCCATATGTAATCCCTTTATTCATTTCCTGAATGATACACATAAAGGAATATGATTCTCTTTCCCACTCATTGACTCTAAATGAATAATTTCAACTAGTTAGTGTCTATTTTGATGGCCTCTCCTTCTGACTCAGTGAATAATGACTTCTGTGTAGTCAGGCTGTTTAAGATAGACATAGTGTCTATTCACACATGTGTGATATTGAGTCTGTAAATGAACTCTCATTCTGAAATACTGTAATACACCAGGGAATGTCATCTATTTGATGAACACTCTGATTTTCTAATGACACATGAGAATTTAGGAGTCTGTCATATGGCTACTCATTCTGACAATCAGTGAATAAAGCAGCCATGTGGGTAATAAAAATTATGTTTTATATGGCTTTTTTACAGCCTCACTGATATACATGTGATATAGTCTGAGTCTATTTCTTATGGCCATATTCAGAGAAGCACTGAATGTGCAAACCTGTGGAATAGTCAGTCTCTTTTCTATCCACTCATTGAGAGCTCACTAAATGTCACATCTGAAATAGTCAGACTCTGTTTTATACCCTCATTCAGAGTATCACTGAAAATGCACACCTGTGGAATAGTAATAGTCAGTCTTTTTCATGTGGCCTCTCATTCAGATGTGTCACTTAATAATGTGGAGTATTCAGGAGTTTGTTCATGTGACATATTCAGAGCCTCAGTGAATAATACACTCTCTGATAATGATCCAATTAACATAGACATATTCTGATTCTCTAAATAAACACACACCTGAGAATAATTTGAGTCTATTTGATGGACATTCATTCAGCCTCTGAATAATGCCTGTGTAAAGAATCTATTTCATTTGGACACTCATTCAAGCCTCAGTGGATAAAATGCACCTTTGAATAGTGAGTCTATTTCATATAGCCACTGAATCAGTGAATAATGCACACATGAGACTCAGTGAATATTACTATTTGTATGACCACTCAGAGCCTCTGTGAATAATGCACACCACGGTAATATTCAGATCCTGTTTCATATGTCCACTGATTCAGTATCACTGAATGATACAAACTGAAATAGTCAGGATTCTATTCCATAGACCACTCATTTGAGCCTTACTGAATAATGCACAATGGGGCAATAGTCAGAGTTTATTCATACAGCATCTCATTCAGAGCTTCAGTGAATAATGAACACCTGTGTATCATTCTTTAAGATAGTTAAGCATTCACTGAATGATACACCTGACTCAAGTCTGTGATATGGACACTCATAGAACCTTTGAATAATGCATGAAGAATAATCACTAGTCTCTTTGTATGGTGATTCTTTAGAGAATCAATGAATAACGACACCTGTGGGTAAAATCAGTCTATTTCATATGGCCATTTTCAGTGTTTCAGTGAACAATGTATATATCTGGAATAATAATCTCTTCATAAGCCACTCTGTCAAAGCCTCAGTGAATAATACACCCCAGAAATAGTCAAAATCTACTTTAAATTTCCACACATTGAGTCTATATAATGCACACCTGGGATAGTCAGGAGTTCTTCTTATGCTCCTTATTCAGTCTCATTCAATAATACACACTGAAGAGTTAAGAGTCTACTTCCATGGCCAATTTAGAACCTCAGTGAATAATTCACACCTGTGGAACAGACACTGGTCTGTTTTGTACACAAAATCAAAGCCTCAGTGAGTAATGCACTTTGAATAGTGATCTATATATTCCCCACAGTGTCTCAGTCAATAATGCACCTTAGGAATAGTAAAATCCACTTTATCTAATCCTAACTCAAACCTCATTAGATAATACATGTGGAATAGTCAGAGGCTATTTCACATGTGTATTCAGAGCCTCAGTGACTAATGGATACTGAATATGGACACTATTACATATGGGCTCTCATTCAGTTAACTTAATAATGAACACCTGGGGAAAAGGATCTATTTCATAAGACACTCTTCAGAGCCCAAATAAAATGCCCTCCTGAGTATTCAGGGTCTATTCCTATGGCCACTGATTCAGAGCCTCATTGAATAATACATATCTATGAAATGTTAGGAGTCTTTTCACATGGCCATTCATTCAGCTCAGTGAATCATATACAGAAATACTCAGGAGTCTATTTCTTATGGCCTCTCATTTAGAGACTCATGGAATAATGCACACCTGAAATAGTCTGAGTCTATTTGATATGATGTTCATTCACTGCCTCAGTGGAAAATGGCATGAGGAATAGTCAAGGTCTGTATGTACTCACCCATAATATTCAGTATTAGTAAGTAATACACACCTGGGGAATAGTCAGACTATTATTTTGTGTGGCCACTATTCAGAAACTCAGTGAATGATACACACCTGTGGACTAGTTAACTATGACATATGGCCACAATCAGAGCATTATTGAATGATGCTGTGAAATAGTCAATTCTATTCATATGACTGTTGTTTGAGCCTATAATGCACATCTGGTCAGTAATCAGACTATGGCATATGAAACTCATTCAGAGCCTCAGTGAATAATGCACACCTGTGGGGCAGAGTGTATTTCACACAGCCACTCATTCAGAGACTCAGTGAATAATACACACCTTTGAATAGGATTCTATTCAAAAACACTCATTTGATTACTGAATAATGGACCAGCAAGTCAAATTTATTCATATGGCACTCATTCAGAGCTTTGAATAATAAAATGTGGGTAGTTAGACCCTGTTTAATAGCAACAATTAAACACCTCCCTGATATGATACAGTTAGAGTCAATTTGATATGGACACTCATGCAGAACCTCTTTGAATAATGCATGTGAAGAATAATCTAGTCTCTTTTTATGGTGATATTTTGAGAATCAATGAATAACACCTGTGTAAAATCAGTCTATTTTATGGCCACCTTTCAGTGTTTCAGTGAATAATATATATCTATAATAGCCAGGAATCTCTTTCATATGGCCACTCGTTCAGCTCAGTGAATAATAAACCCTGGAAATAGTCAAGAATCTACTTCACAACATTCAGAGTCTCTGATATAATGCACACCTGGGAATAGTCAGGAGTCTCTTTCTTATGCACTTATTCAGTCTCATTCAATAATACACACTGGGGAAGAGTTATTCTATCTTATGGCCACTCATTGAGCCTTAGTGAATAATTCACACTGTGGAACAGACACTGGTCTCTTTTGTATCTCAACACTGAGTGGTAATGCACATTTGGAATGTGAAAGTCTTCCATATTCCTTAATCATGTCTCTGTCATAATACTCACCTTAGGAATATTAAAGAATCTACTTTATCTAATTAAATCAAAGCCTTATTAATAACACACACCTGTGGAATAGTCAGGAGCTATTATGGCCAAACATTCAGAGCCTCAGTGACTAATGCATACTGGGAATACTCAGGACACTCTTTTATGGCCTCATTCAGAGCTTAACTGATATGAACATGGTGGAAAATAGTCAATTTCATAAGACACTCTTCAGAGAACCCAAGATACTCCTGTGGTATTCAGAGTCTATTCTATAGCCACTGATTCAGGCTCATGAAAAATACACATCTATGGAAATGTCAGTGTATTTCATGGCCATTCATTCAGAGCTCAGTGAATATACACCTGGGAAATACTCAGGGTCTATTTCATATGGACTCATTCAGAGACTCATGGAATAATGCACATGAGAAATAGTCTGAGTCTATTTGATATGATGTTCATTCAGTGCCTCAGTGGAAAAGCACACTGAGAAATAGTCAATATGTATTGCCACTCATACCCTTGAATAATACACCTGGGTAGTCAGGGGTCTATTTATGTGGCCACTTATTCAGAACTCAGTGAATGATACACAAATGTGGACTAGTTAGAATATATGACATGGCCCAATCAGAATACTGAATGATGCACACCTGAAATAATTCTATTTCATATGACCATTGTTTAAGAGCCTCATTGAGTAATGCACATCTCAGTAATCAGGAGGCTATGTTATATGAACACTCATTCAGAGCCTCAGTGAATAATGCACACCTGTGAGTAGCCAGGGCGTATTTCACACAGACACTCATTCAGAGACTCAGTGAATAATACACCTGTGGAATAGTCAGGATTCCGTTTCATATGGCCACTGACTCATACCCTCAGTGAATAATGCACAAATGTACAGTACTCAGTAGTCTATTCATATAACTCATTCAGAGTTACTGAATAATACATATATTTGGGATAGACAGCAGTTTTCATGATCACAAAAAGCCTCACTGAGTACTCCTGGGGAAGTGTTAGAGTCTTCTTTATATAGACTCATTTACAGCCTGAATAATTCACCTGTGGAATAGACACTAGTATATTTTAAATATTCACAAAACAGCCTGAGTGTGTGTATAACTTTGGAATAGTCAGTAGTCTATTCCATATGCCCATATATCAGTCTGAGTCAATAACACACCTGAATACTCAGCAGTCTGTTATATGGTCACTAACTCAAAGCCTCATTAAATAATACACACCTGTGGACTAGTCAGGACTCTTTCATGGCCAAAGTTTTAGCCTAGTGAATAATGCATCTGAAATATTCAGAACTCTATTCATATGGCCTCTTTTCAGAACTTCACTGAATAAAAACACCTGTATTAGTAAAATTCTATTTCATATAGCCACATATTCAGAGCCTCACTGAACATAGAGAGGAATGTCAGATTCTATTTTGTATAGCCACTCATTTATAGCGAATCTAAAATGCATGCCTGAGGAGTATTCAGGGTCTCTTCTATGGCCACTCATTCAGAGCCTCATTGAATAATACAGACCTATGGAAAAATCTGTATTTCATGGCACTCATTCACCACCTCAGTGAAGAATATATATATACCTGGGAATACTCAGGATTCTATTTTATAGATTTATTTATGAGACAGTATGCACTAATTTTCTGATCTGGCTCATGATTATCCTGAGTTCAAGAATTTTGATAGTCTGAATTACAGGATGAATGAGAATTTTTTCACTTTAGTGACATTTCACCATGAAGGATAGTCTGATTTTTTGTGATCATTAGGCCTCAAAGTCCTATTACATGAGCACAATGGAGAATTCTATTTTATATAGCCCTTATTCAGAGCTCACTGAATATGCACATGAAAAATAGTCTAGTCTGTTATATTCAGTGCCTCTGAAATTCTATGAGAAATACCAAAGGAATAGTCAGGAGTCTATTTTATATGGTCATTCATTCAGAAACTTCTGAATAATACACATGAAATAATCAGTCTCCATATGGTCACTCAATCACAGTGAAGAATGCACAATGGGGATGTGAAGTCTATTATATGGCCTCATTTGAGCTTCAGTGATAAAAAACACTCTAGTCAGGATTCTATCATATTATCAAATTAGCCTCTGAATGATACACACTGGTGATAGTCAGGAGAATATATGTCTTATCAGAACCATTGAATATTCATGTGAAATAATCACTAGTCTATTTCATATGGTGATTATTTGTTTAGAATCAAAAAACACCTGTGGAGTAATAAGTCTATTTTATATAGCCACTCTTTCAGTGTTTCAGTGAATAATATGTATATCTGAATAGTCAGTCTCTTCATATGGCCACTGTTCAGCCTCAGTGGAATACTTCTGGGAATACTCAGAGTCTATTAAAATGTCATTCAGATTCTCTGAATATACACACTGGGCAATAGAGGAGTCTCTGCTTTTTGTTTTGGTTTTGTGAGAGCATTTTAGTATAGGCAAATTATGTTTGAGACCTTACATAATTTCTATAGCTAATCCTCTCATATTTTCAAAACATATTTTGAGTTATATTTGATTTCTATTATATTTTTTATAATTTTTTGCATTATAGGTTTGGGGTACATGTGCAGAACATGCAAGATAGTTGCATAGGTACACACACAGTGTGTTTTCTGCCTTCCTCCTTCACCACACTTGGCATTTCTCCCCAGGCTATCCCCAGCCCCCCCTGTCCCTCCCCATTCCCCAATAGACCCCAGTGTGTAGTAGACCCCCTCTGTGTCCATGTGTTCTCATTTTCTCACCCTATGAGTGAGAATGCGTATTCTTTTCTGTTCTTGTGTCAGTTTGCTGAGAATGATGTTCTCAGATTCATCCATGTCCTTACAAAGGACACAAACTCATCATTTTTGATTGCTGCATAATATTCCATGGTATATATATACACATTTCAGTCCTCTATCATCGATGGGCATTTGGTTGGTTCAGGACTTTTATTGTAAACAGTGCTGCAATGAACATTCTGTGCATGTGTCCTTATAGTAGAAAATTTATAGTCTTTTGGATATATGCCAGTAATGGGATTGCTGGGTCAAATGGAATTCTATTTCTAGGTCCTTGAGGAATCGCCACACTGTCTTCACAATGGTTGAACTAATTTACACTCCACCAACAGTGAAGTGTTCCTATTTCTCACATCCTCTTTCTGCTGTCTCAGATTTTTAATGATCTCCATTCTAACTGGTGAGATGGTATCTCAATGTGGTTTTGATTTGCATCTCTCTAATGACCAGTGATGATGAGCATTTTTCATGTGTTTGTTGGCCTCATGTATGTCTTCTTTTGTAAAGTGTCTGTTCATATTGTTTGCCCATTTTGAATGGGCTTTTTTTTCCTGTAAACTGTTTGAGTTCTTTGTAAATTCTGGATATCAGCCCTTTGTCAGATAAACTGCAAAATTTTTTCCCATTCTGATGGTTGCGATTCACTCTAGTGACTGTTTCTTTTGCCATGCAGAAGCTGTGAGTTTGATTAGGTCCCATTTGTCTATTTTGGCTTTTGTTGCCAATGCTTTTGGTGTTTTGGTCATGAAGTCCTTGCCTACTCCTATGTCCTGAATGGTTTTGCCTAGATTTTCTTCTAGGGTTTTTTATGGTGTCAGGTCTTATGTTTAAGTCTTTAATCCATCTGGAGTTAATTTTAGTGTAAGGTGTCAGGAAGGGTCCAGTTTCTGCTTTCTGCACATGGCTAGCCAGTTTTCAACACCATTTATTAAAGGAATCCTTTCCCCATTGCTTATTTTTGTCTGGTTTATCAAAGATAATGGTTGTAGATATGTGTTGCCTCCGATGCCTCTGTTCTGTTCCATTGGTCTATATCTCTGTTTTGGTACCAGTACCATGCTGTTTTGATTACTGTAGCCTTGTAGTATAGTTTGAAGTCTGGTAGTGTGATGCCTCGCTGTGTTCTTTTTAGAATTGACTTGGTAGGGCTCTTTTTGGTTCCATATGAATTCATGGTGGTTTTCAGTTCTGTGAAGAAATTCAATGGTAGTTTGATGGGGATAGCATTGATTGTGTAAATTACTTTGGGCAGTATAGCCATTTTCACGATATTGATTCTTCTAACCACGAACATGGAATGTTTCTCCATCTGTTTGTGTCCTCTCTTATTTCGTTGAGCAGTGGTTTGTAGTTTTCTTAAAGAGGTCCCTTACATTCCTTGAGTTGTATTCCTAGGTATTTTATTTCTTTGTAGCAATTGTGAATGGCAGTTCGTTCTTGATTTGGTTCTCTTTAAGTCTGTTGGTGTATAGGAATGCTTGTGATTTTGCACATTGATTTTATATCCTGAGACTTTGCTGAAGTTGCTTATCAGTTTCAGGAGCTTTTGGGCTGAGGTGATGGGTCTTCTAGGTATACTATCATGTCGTCTGCAAATAGAGACAATTTGGCTTCCTTTCTATTTGAATATACTTTATTTCTTTTCTTGCCTGATTGCTCTGGAGAACTTCCAGTACTATATGTTGAATAGGAGTGAGACATCCTTGTCTAGTGCCCGGTTCAAAGAATGCTTCCAGTTTTGCCCATTAAGTATGATATTGGCTGTTGGTTTGTCAAATAGCTTTTTACTTTGAGATATGTTCCATCAATACCAAGTTTATTGAGGTTTTAGCATAAAGGCTGTTGAATTTTGTCAAATGCCTTCTCTGTCAATTGAGATAATCATGTTTTTTTTGCTTCTGTTTATGTGGTGAATTACATTTATAGACTTGCCATGTTGAAAGCCATGGATGAATCCTACTTGATCATGATGGATAAGTTTTTAATGTGCTGTTGCAATCGGTTTGCCAGTATTTTATTGAAGATTTTTGCATCTATGTCATCATGGATATTGCCTGAAGTTTTCTTTTTCTGTTGAGTCTCTGCGGTTTTGGTATCAGGATGATGTTGGTCTCATAAAATGATTTGGGAAGGGTTCCTCTTTTGGAATTTTGGAATAGTTTCAGAAGAATGGTAGATCCTCTTGTGTGTCTGGTAGAATTCATGAACCCATCTGGACCTGGGCTTTTTGTGTGGTAGGCTCTTAATTGCTGCCTCAACTTCAGACCTTATTGGTCTATTCATAGTTTCAACTTCCTCCTGGTTTAGGCTTGGGAGGACACAGGCGTCAGGAATTTATCCATTTCTTCCTGGTTTACTAGTTTATGTGCATAGAGTTGTTTGTAGTATTCTCTGATGATGGTTTGAATTTCTGTGGAATCTGGTGATTTCCCATCGTTTTTGCATCTATTTGGTTGTTCTCTCTCTTCTTTATCAGTCTGGCTAGTGGTCTGTCTATTTTGTTGATCTTTTTGAAAAACCAGCTCTTGGATTTATTGATTTTTGAAGGTTTTTCTTGTCTCTATCTCTTCAGTTCTGCTCTGATCTTAGTTATTTCTTGTCTTCAAGGTTTTGAGCTTTTTGATCTTGCTCCTCTAGCTCTTTCAATTTTGACGATATGTCAATTTTGGATCTCACTCTTCTCATATGGGCACTTATTGCTATATATTTTCTCTACAGACTGCTTTAAATGTGTCCCAGGATTCTGGTATTGTGTCTTCATTCTCGTTGGTTTTGAGAACTTCTTTATTTCTGCCTTCATTTCATTGTTTATCAATCAACATTCAAGAGCCAGTTGTTCAGTTTCCATGAAATATGCGGTTCTGAGTTATTTTCTGAATTCTGAGTTCAACTTGATTACTATGGTCTGAGACTGTTTGTTATGATTTCAGTTGTTTTGCATTTGCTGAGGTGCTTTACTTCAATTATGTGGTCAATTTTGGAGTAGTGTGATGTGGTGCTGAGAATGTATATTTTGTGGATTTGGTGGAAGTTCTGTAAATGTCTATCAGGTTTGCTTGTTCCAGGTCTGAGTTCAAGTCCTGGATATCCTTATTAATTTTCTGTCTGGTTGATCTGTCTGATATTGACAGTGGAGTGTTAAAGTCTCCACTATTGTGTGGAGTCTAAGTCTCTTTAAGTCATTAAGAACTTGCCTATATATCTGGTGCTCACATTGGGTCCATATATATTTAGAATCGTTAGCTCTTCTTGTTGTATCATCCTTTTACCATTATGTAATGACCTTCTCTTTTGATCTTTGTTGCTTTAAAGTCTATTTTATCAGAGACGAGTGCAACTCCTGCTTTTTTTTGCTCTCCATTTGAGTAAATCTTCCTCCATCCTTTTTGAGCCTTTGTGTCCTTGCAGTGAGTGGGTTTCTGGATACAGCACACCAATGGGTTTCTTTTATCAATTTGCCAGTCTGTGTCTTGATTTGCATTTAGCCCATTTACATTTAGGTTAATATTGTTATGTGTGAATTTGATACTGCCATTTTGATGCTAATGGCTGTTTTGCCCATTGGTTCATAGATTCTTCATTTTCTTGATGTCTTTAGCATTTGGTATGCTTTTAGGATGGCTGGAACTGGTTGTTTCTTTCTATGTAGTGCCTCTTTCAGGAGCTCTTGTAAAGCAGGCCTAGTGGTGACAAAATCTCTGAGTACTTGCTTGTTCAAAGAATTTTATTTTTCCTTCACTTATGAAGCTCAGTTTGGCTGGATATGAAATTCTGGGTTGAAAGTTCTTTTCTTTAAGGATGTTGAATATTGGCCCCTCTCTTCTGGCTTGTAGAGTCTCTGCCAGAGATCTGCTGTGAGTCTGATGGGCTTCCTTTGTGGGTGACCGACCTTTCTCTGGCTGCCCTTAGTATTTTCTCCTTCATTTCAACCCTGGTGAATCTGACGATTATGTGCCTTGGGGTTGCTCTTCTTGCGGAGTATCTTTGTGGTGTTCTCTGTATTTCCTGGAGTATTGACCTGTCTTGCTAGGTTGGGAAATTTTCTGGATAATATCCTGAATTTCCAGCTTGGATTCATTCTCTTCATCACATTCTGGTACACCTATCAAACGTAGGTTGGGTCTCTTCACATAGTCCCACATTTCTTGGAAATTTGTTCATTCCTTTTGCTTTTTCTCTAATCTTGGTTCTCATTTTATTTCATTGAGTTGATCTTCAACTTCTGATATTCTCTTCTGCTTGGTCAATTCAGCTGTTGAAACTTGTGCATGCTTCGAAGTTCTTGTGTTGTGTTTTCAGCTCCTTCAATTCATTCATATTCCTCTCTGTTGTCATTCTTGATTCCTCAGATCTTTTTTCAAATCTTTTTCAAGGTTCTTAGTTTCTTTGCACTGATTTAGAACATGTTCTTTAGCTCTAAGTTTCTCATTATCCACTTTCTGAAGTCTGATTCCATCATTTTGTCCTCATTCTCCATCTTTGTTCCCTTGCTGGTGAGGAGTTTTGTCCTTTTGGAGGTGAGTGTTTGGTTTCAGGTGTTTTCTCTTTTTGTGCTGGTTTCTTCATCTTTGTGGATTTATCACCTGTCGTCTTTAGTTGCTGATTTTTCAATTGGGTCTCTGTGTGATGCTGAGATTGTTGATGATGAAATTTCTGTTACTTAGTTTTCTTCTAATGTCTAGCCCTCTGCTGTATACAGTGCTGAGGTCCTCCAGGCCCTGCTTTCTGGGTACACCTGCAGCAGCACAGTGAGGATGATACCAGTTTCTTCTTCTGCTATCTTTGTTCCAGAATGATGCCACCAAATGTCAGTCTGATTAGTCCTTTTTGGGGTGACTCTTTGGATATACAGGGTCAGGAGCTGCTTGAAGTCTGTGCTTTATGCTCAGTTCAGCTGTGAGCTCCGTTGTTCATTCAGGGTTGTTGGGAGGATGTTTATGTCTGCTGCAACAGAACTCAAAACCATTTTCCCTTAGATGCTCTGTCTCAGGGTTGGGGCTTTCTTTATGAGTATCTGTTGCACTGTCCTGCCCACTGGAAGTCTATTCACTATTTGCCTGCAGCTCTGCCTAATAGCCTCTGCTGCGCCAGGAGTCTGTTCTGCTGTGGTGTGCTCT
>JAKFGQ010000213.1:0-40520 GCA_021498475.1 Saguinus midas | reverse complement strand
ACATGTGTCACATGGCTTCCTCCAGTTCCTGGCCTGTCCTCATCCTTTTAGTTCTAAGTCTTGTAGTGACATCATTTTTTCTCCTATTGTGTTCCGGTATTATAAGATGATTACTTGCAGACTTTCCTTCATGATTCTGCCAGAAAACTGTTTGGTCTCTTACTGGTATCAGATGCCCCGGGAAGATTTTCTGCTTCAGACCTGATGAAGTCAACCACAAAGTGACAAGTTTCCCTGCAACATGAGGGTCATCACATTTCTAAGCATGTGTTGAGTTCTTATTTTTGATCTGCACAGAAAAGTCACCTGATTATTCTAACTTAAAAACAAAATTCTACCTTAATATTGGCTTGACTTTTGCTGTCCCTTGGGGCAGGTTGAGAACTTGGGAAGCAGAAAATGGATCTGTGCTCTTGGTTTATGGTGGTTCAGAGATCAGGGCTGTTGGAATTGGGCAAATCTAGGCTTGAATCCCAATTTCACTCCTTCCTAGCTCTGTGCCCTGGAAAGAAGTTAACCTTTCTGAGTCTTAATTTCCTCTATAAAATATGGCTTACTTCATTAGCATGTATGTATTCAGCCCCTAGTAAGTTCATACACTGTTCTAGACATTAGGGATACACCAGGGAGGAAACATCGCACATGACCTCATGCTCATGAGTTGTCATCTCTATCTTGTTGGTAAACTATTAAACAAACAATGCTACAGAGGGAAAGGATAAGGTTTGATTGAAACTTACAATGGAAATACAATCCAGTCTGGACAATCAGAGAAGGTCTAAGTGAGGCAGTGTTCATCTGAGTGGCAAAGGACAGATGTAGGTAAGTGGGCTGTAAGGTAGGAGGAATGAAGGTTGAGTCTTTATTGAGCTGTGGTTTAGAACTAGAGGTGAAGGCTCTGTTTTCAAAATAGGTTTGGCAGGAGACTTGGCATGCAATTTGGAATATAACTCCTCATATACCATCATTTAGACTCCCTAATTGCCTGCTACAAACTTTGAGTTTAAAATTCTATCATTTTAAAGATGAACAAACTGCAATCCACAAAAGTTTTCACAGGCTGCCAGCCAGGTAAGAATGGCAGAGCTGATATTAAAGTTAGTACCTTAATGTATATCCATACCATCAGGGCAGGAGGCATTTTCACTCAGGTGGGTATTTTCAAGCAACAATTCCAAATACATGAAGAACTGCCTTGTCCTCAAAAACCCCAACTACACATCACAGCTTAATCTACATTTAAATTGCACTGGGAACAAACATCTCATGATGTTCAGCTTCAGGTTGCAAAGGATATCGCTAATAGAGAGTTGCAATTATCAGTCATTTTCCTCCAAATCAGTCTCTTTTGTTCCCACTCTGGATAATGACTACCTTTACAAAAAAGGCCACATGAGCTTTCAAAGAGAAAGAAGTAAACAAGAGGACAGGCATTAACATGGCAGGCTAGTCACCTCCCATGCCAGAATGTACAGCTTTTAGAAATGGAATTGTTAAGATGTGCTTCTCTTAAAAATACCAGGTAAACTAATCTCTGAGAGTCCCGAGGTAGTGGGTGTTGGGTAGAATGATATTTTAGCCATGCATTAAATACCTAGGAAAAGTAAAAGGTGAAGGAGACATCTAATTCATCTAACAGGTTGAGGGTTTACTCAGTGTCAGGCACTGTAAACAGGGATTTCATAGGTGTTTTATTTCCTTTGCACAACTCACTAGGTCACAAACCAAGAAATAAAAGGCATGAGATTAAACCCTTGTTTTCTAACTCTGGACTCATTTTGGTGACATCAGCTGATTTGGGTAACAATCCCATTTCCAGCGATCTCAGCAGTAATCTTGGGTTACTTATTTAACTGTTCTGCTCTTCATCTATTTCTCATCTGGTAAATGCCACATGCAGATGCACAGTACATTTACAGTTTGTTTGTTTTAATTAGACTACGTGGATCCTCACTGGGATTACTTTAATATTAAATAAAATTGAAAAAGCACTGAAGTTGGTGTCAGAAGATTTGGATTCTGGTTTCTATTATGTCCTTTCCTTCTGAGACTCATAAGGAAATTATTTGTTTTTTAAAATCTTAAAATGTATGTAACTCCATGGGAATATAATTCAAAAGTTATTAAAGGGTATTAAATAAAAATGGATGTCCCTTCCCCACTAAACCACCATTTCCCTTCTCAGAGCCCATGCCTATTAACAATTTCTTAAATATCATTTCAGAAGAATTTTCTATTTTACATATACAACCTCGCTCCCTTCCCTTCTCGCTCTCTAATCCTTAAATGAGAGTCACCCCCAGGTAGACTGAATGATGCTGTAATGCATGTCTTTGTCTGCATGGTTTTGTGTACATTTTTCAGAATATCTGGCAAATGATAGATCCTAAGAAATGCAGCAGTCTAATTAAATTGCATTTTCAAAGGGCAATGTAATAGCAAGGTGAGAAATTGACCTATCTCATAGCACCTGCCTGTTCTATGACACATTTTTGTTTTCTTACCTGTTTTCCTTGCTACAATTACAAGCTTCATGAAGGCATGGACTCTGTACCCCAGAGTCTTGGCATAAAACTGGAATATTGACAGCTCTTCATAACATGTGCATGAATTACCAAAAAAGGAAAGCTTTCAGTGGGAGTGGTATCTGGTATTTGAGATGGGTTTCAAGGGTGAATAACATTTTGGTAGGCAGAAAATGAAAGGAAAAACATCGTGAGTGAGGAGACCACAAAGAAAGGACTTCATGGGATATTTGGGGACAGCTAAATGTCCCAGCTGGTTGGGGGAAGTGTATGGAGTGATGTACTCAGAGAAGACTGTAGAGGAAGTCTTGAGGCAGGACATGGGGGACTCCAGTGCTATTTTGAGTTTGGAAGATCCTTTCTAGCCCATGGCCATTCACCTGGAAGACAGAACATATGGCATCTATAAACCCACCAACAGACACCCACAATATGTCAAATAGTTAAATTTATTTGACTTATGGTTTGCAAAGTTGTGTTTATCTCCACACTAGGCTTCTTTCCTCCACTTCTCAATATCAGTTGGATAGCAGCTTTCAGAGTCAGTATCAGTAGCCTGGCAAAACACCATAGCAGTGCAGTGGAAATATTTTCAGTTTTCATTTATTTTCATCCTCACTGATGCCCTGAAATCAGTAAGTATAACTTTTTTTCTAAGCTCTGAGCCTGTGAGCTTAGGTTTATAGATGTATCTTATAGATATGCTATTCAAATTCATTTGCATGCAAACATATCTCAGTGGATTTTGTTACACTTCTGTTCATCTTGAAATTCATGGAATTCCTCAGACATCTGCCAATGCATAGAATTTTAACTATGATAGCATATCTATCATTTTTCTAAGACACTTGATTTTTTATCCTGCCTAATGTATTTAATTAAACTCAAATTAGAAATTGGTTCTAACAGCCAGTCTTAAAGATCAGCACTAATCAGTAGGAACGTAAAGTAAGTCACAAAGATGAGTCATGTATATAATTTTAAATTTTCTCATAGTCATATTTAAAAAAAGTAAAATGAAACAGAAAAGTAATTATAATAATATATTTTGTTTAACCCACAGTATTCAAAATATTGCCATTTCAACATGTAATAAAGAGAATGATGAGATATTCTGCATTTATTCTTTTCATACTAAGTCCAGACTATTTTATACATACAACACATTTTATTTTAGCTGCATTTCAAGTGCACAATAGTCACATAGGGCTAAGAGCTGTAGATTCCAGCTCCTTAGAACAGTTAGTTCCTTCAAAGAATGGGTAGAATAATTTATATCCCCCTTCCTCTTGCCCCCATCCAAGCAGTAATATTGCAAAATTTCTCTCTCATCTATGGATTTTTGGAATAATAGATCTAAGAGATTGCCTTGTCCTAAACTTTAGTATTATGGGCAATGAAGTGGAGATCCATGAACAGAGAGATCTTGGTTAATTCAGCCATATCTCTTCTTGTGTTGGTGCTGTCTCTACTCCATGAAGCATGTGCATAGTGATTAAAGGGAGGAGATAGTCTGAACTGAGAACTGTAATAAGGAATAACTTCTTCAACTAATAGAGTTTACAGAATTATGTAATGTAGATTTGGGAGGTGTCTTGTGACAGAAACTGCTACTATATCCACATATATTCTCTTCTTCCATAGTAACAAAACCCTTAACTTGGCAGGGAACATATCTCCTTCATCCTTTATATTTTTAGAATAAAGAAGATATGTGCCAACCTCTCTGAAGAAATGTGTCCACTTCTCTGAAAGCTGAGGAGAACCACATGAACAAAGTTCTGACAGTGGGATGTTTAGGGGAAGTGATGAGTACAACTTAGGAAATGTACATAAAGGGAAAGAACAATGTTTCTCCATTCTCCTTCTTACTGACTGGAATGTGTGAGTGATGTTACAGCTTCAGCAACCATCCTAAATCATGAAAAGAAGAAAAGCAAAGTGAGCAGAGAAAGAAGATAGGAGGAGCCTGATTCCTGACACTTTGGAACATGCTAGTTCTAGGTTGGGTAGCTACAGATCTTTTGCCTGTGAGGGAAAAATAAACTTCTATTTTTACCTAAGCCACTGTCATTTTAGATTTTTCTGCTACACGTAGCTTAACCTATATAGCCTTCACCCTCAAAGTTTTCCTTGATTCACACCACATACCCCTCTATTCTACTACCATAGGTTGGATTAGCTGTCCTTCCCCTGCTCTCATAGCTGGCTTAAGTATTACCATCATCATAACTTATCACAGTGTATTGTAATGATTTATGCATGTCTCTCATTTTATCCATTGCATGTGTACTGTGTATTTATTGATCACTTGTGGCAAATTATCCATGATCCATCCAGAATTAGCATTGCTCCTTCTACATCCTTCTTTGTGACCCAGAATCCCTTCCCATAAATCAATCCAAGTTTGATATCTGGCAATTAGAGTCACTCAAATAAGATTAGAAAAATGAAGAGACAGAGAAGCATTTACTTACTTTTTTCTTTTTTTAAAACGGAGTTTTGCTCTTGTTACCCAGGCTGGAGTGCAATGGCATGATCTTGGCTCACCACAACCTCCACCACCAAATGTGAGGCCCTGCTGGGTGCACAGGGCCACCGGGGCATGATCATGACAGAACATCCATGGGTGGCACCCCAGGCTGGCACCAAGAACCTTCTGGAAATCCACCCTAGATTATGTTAAACTCCATGTACCTTTTGTGGAGTGGTGTCTGAGAATTACAAGAGTCCAGTTTGTCCACCTTTATCGTGAGAAGATGCTCCAGTACCTGGAATTCAAGATACCAGAATTTCAGTTGAGAAACTTCCCTGGTGTGAAGAGGCAGAGAGCAGGGGCTTGCCGCAACTTCAGCCCTGTGGTTAGGTGAAAACCTGGATCCTGCCATTCCGGAGGAGGCTGACAGAGAGCTCACCCTTGTGACTATGGCTAGTGGCATGCACTCCCCCTGTGGTGTACCCAACCACTGTGTTTGCCCACTAGATGTCTGCCAGGGGAGTGCCAGTGACTGAATTTAACATAAAGACCACCCCAGCCATGAGCAGATTCAGGCTTCATTTCCAGGAATCCTGTGGTAGGGTGCTTCCTGAAGCTTCTGCTGGTCATGAAAATAAAACTGTTTCTTAAGCATCTTTGGAAGAAACAAATTATAGTATATCTAAGTATGATCCAAAAATATCTTGATACCCTGGTTGGAATTCAACCTGTTGTTAAGTGTTTGGGGCTCAGAAGTAGCAAGAGCAAAGGTATTTTGAAGTCACAAAACTATGAAGTTAATGTATGTTATTTGATTTGAACTGAAACATAAGAGACCTTTGATATATTTTGTCAGAAAAAGGTGTTGTAATTAGATTGTCTTAAAAATGTAATTATCTTGATTATATTTTTTCTATTTGGGCAAAGACAGAAGTAGAGGGGTAAAACCTTGCTATTTAATGTAGCACAAGTTTTTTTTATTTTTATTGCATTATAGGTTTTGGGGTACATGTGCAGAACATGCAAGATAGTTGCATAGGTACACACATGGCAGTGTGTTTTGCTGCCTTCCTCCCCTTCACCCACACTTGGTATTCATCCCCAGGCTATCCCCCAGCCCCCCTGTTGTCCCTCCCCCATTTCCCCCAACAGTCCCCAGTGTATAGTAGACCGCCTCTCTGTGTCCATGTGTTCTCATTTTTCTCACCCCCCTATGAGTGAGTATATGCAGTATTTCTTTTTCTGTTCTTGTGTCAGTTTGCTGAGAATGATGTTCTCCAGATTCATCCATGTCCTTACAAAGGACACAAACTCATCATTTTTAATTGCTGCATAATATTCCATGGTGTATATGTGCCATATTTTCCCAGTCCAGTCTATCATCGGTGGGCATTTGGGTTGGTTCCAGGTCTTTGCTATTATAAACAGTGTAGCACAAGTTTTAATGGAAAATAAAATTATTCTCTACAGTAAGGTAACTACTTACTTGTATAAAGATGTTACCCCAGGAACAAAAATTCTTTTTTAAACTATTACCTGTAACATTTAAAAGCCTGTTCTTTCCTTTCTCAAGGTTAGTATTTGCCACTTGAATTTTAATGATCTCTTTGCTCACCTATGAGGAACAACAATAAATGCATTACATTTTCAAGGAGAATTATCTTGGAGAATAACCAAGGTAGAATATTTTCTCTTGGAAGTGGATTTACTCCATTAGGAACTTCAGCAAATAATTTTTTTTTTAAGATGAGAATTTATAAAAAGCTATATGGTAGAATCACTTGGGTATTTTCCAAGTGGTTGAGAATAATTGCTATGAAAATGAATAGGAAATTTTTAAATAACTATTTTAAAAGGAGCCACAGAATGGATTTTCCAATTGAAACTGTCTATAGTACAGTAAAATCATGTTTATGATTCCTTCTCAACAATATGCTTCTCCTCTAGAAACACATACATTGTTCAATAGATATTTTCTCAATTATATTTTGTAGCAAAAAAAAAATCACTAGATTAAGAGTCTCTCCTCTGCACCTCTCCCAAGTTGAAAAAACTCTCAAAAGCAAGGATATGTGTATTTATTCCCTCACTCAAAAAATTATGTTCAAATATAAAATTAATCTCTAAAAACTTCCTTATGGGGTACTCTCTCAAATATAATTTCTCCTTTTATCTTTCAACCTGCTTCCTATTGCCTATATCCAGTATTTCAGGCCACAGAGGGCAGAGATTTATTTTGCAACTGCCTCCTCTGAGACAGCAACATTGTGACCATCTGCCTCAAAGATGCCTGGAGTTCTTCTGGATGTCAGTCCAGGAAAGGTACAAAACCACTCTGCATTTCAGGGACCTCCCTGAAACACCTCCCTCCCACACTGGATAATTTCAACATGGCAGGGACATCCATGTGTGATGTTCTTATTGGAAACCTTAACAGATATAGTTGAAATTTTAATACAATGGGCAATGTTTTGTTTTCTAATGAGACAAATACATACAGCTGATTGCATGCAGAAAAAACTTTATTAAGTCAAGAAGCTGTTACACTTTTAAAAGCTGCTAGCAAAATACTCAAACATTTTTAAATGACATGGGAAACTACTAACATCTTTAGTGAGAAAGTTCCACTTTCACAGTTTTCTCTGCTCCCACACCCCTGATGATTAGCTGTAGCATATTCATTTTTTGTTTGTTTGTTTAGCATATATGTCTCGAAGCACTTTAACAGAAGCTTTTGTTTTAAAAACACATTTCTTCATTACACAATTAAAAGACACAATTAAACACTTACAGGACATGGAATGTTTTAAAGTGATACACAATAATAGGGTTACCAAAAGGACACCTTCCAATTTCTCTTTCTATTCATTTTGATATTTTCTTCTTTTCAAAATATTTTCTCTTATTAAATTTATTATTAAAGGCCTTACTTTGAATGCATCATGTTTCTTTTTGTTCTCCTCTTCAAATGCCAATGTTTTAACAATTTGAATTATCTGGCCTGGGAAAAGGTAAAGTTATCAACTTACAAGGTACATTTATTGACAATATGATTGTTACAGTCTAAACAACAGCACAAAATCAACCATGTACAGGTAACACAGTGAAATGAGTCCACATTTTCTACACACTACAGGGTAGGAAGAGCTGGCTCTTCAGGATCAGGGCTCACATGATCATGCACTTGTCAAGCATCTTCTCAATGGTCTTGGGCGTCTGGGACTTCTTCTGGGGCTCCTCGAGGTCGGGGTCGGGCTGGTTCTGGTAATGCAGCACCATGTGGAACAGCTCCTGCACATTCACATCTGCCTTGGCCGAGATCTTCATGAAGGCGCAATTCCACCCCAGCACACAGGTGGCACCATCACTCAGGACCACCTCCCAGTGGGTGTCATTACTTTTATTTCCCACCAGCACGATGGGGAACTTATGCAGATTGTTATCTTTGATCTTGCAGATCAGCTCATAGAAGGACTTCCGCTCTTCCAGGGTTTCCTTCTTGGTGACTAAGTAGACCAGGACAAAGGCGTGGCCCCGGGAAATAACGTGGCACTGCAGAGCGCGGTTGTGGTTGTCGTCACCACTCTTGCTATCGGTGATGTGCAGGGAAAGCACACCGTGGCTGCAGCCCAGCAACTGGCAGTAAGCATTTTCAATGATTGGCAGGTATTCATGATGGAAGTTGGTGGTCGCCCACTTCTGCAGCAGCGTGATTTTTCCCACACCAGCGGTGCCAACTACCATGACGCGGTTATCTCCGATATTTCTGTAGGGCTTGAAGGCGCGGCGGATGAGCATAGCGGGCAGGAGCCGCAACCGCTCCGGCAGCTGCTGTTGTTCCTTGGAGCCAAAGCTAACGTTACCCATCGTTGGGATTCAGAGGGGAGTTGCATGCACAAGTTCTCTCACACTTAGCTGGCAGCAGGAGACTCCTGGGAAGAAAGCGAGAGAGAGAGAGATGATATTGGTAACCTACGATGTTGTCAGATCACGTCAGCCTGGTCAGCTGTTCCACGAGGACTCTGGAGAGAGTCTACCCGGTGACGCAAATAGGTGCACACAGTGAGAAAAACATTCCCAGGCACATGCTTCAGCCTGTTGGACCGAGGGACCAACAGGTGATACATATTCAAAAGACCTGTGGTTTGCTTTTTACCATCTAGAAAGCGCAACGAATAGTACCTTTTGTTTTCTTTCCTTAAACTGTTTAATTAAATTCTCACTATGCCCCTACAAGAAATTTATTCGCAAAAATTAATTACTTAGTCTCATTTCCTCACTTGTAAAATGAAAATTTTAACTGAAGAAGACTGAAGAGTCACAGAGAAACAGGTGGGGGAATATTCCCTACACTCCGGGGCTGAATGCCAAGGGGACATTTAGAGCGACACCGCTGCTCTGGTTAAAGCTACAGAATCATCAATACAGGGGAAAGGAGGAGGGTTTTGAAGTGGATGGGGGTGGGGTGGGGAAGGTGCCTGCCATCAGCACAGACCCAGAAGAGGCACGGGTGGCACCTTTGCTTTGAGCATGCTGTCACCCTGTGCCACCAAGAGCTGGGGAGGGGAGTCTCAGTTTGTGAATCCTTAGTAACAATAATAGTGGAGTTAAAAATATGTATATAGGAGACACTTTCTTTTCAGGATCTCATCACTGCTAAGAAAAGATTCTACATATTGAATGGGTTTTTCTACAGAACAGTGGTTTCTCTTTTGCAATGGACTACCTTTAACAAAATACTTTTAATTCAGGCTTATGCAAATAGAGGAAATTTCAGGATTTGAACAGCCAATGAACTTTTTGAGTTCAGGAATAAACACGGTAGATTCGATTTATGAGAACTTTTTCTCAGAGTTATCCTCAATACCAGACAGCTGTCCAGTGGGACTGCTCCAGAAGCATCCTAGGTCAGATGGAAAAAAGTTCTAGGGACTCTGCAGACAGACCACACAGCTGGCCTCTGTATGGAGGTAGGAATAGTGTAAGGCAATGTCATTCCTCTGGCACTAAGTATAGAAATTTATACATGTTTCTAGTTGATGATGGTCATTAAAATATACTTCTCTTCAGGTAAAGCTACAATCATGTCATGTACAATACCAGAAAGAGAAGAGAGGCTTTTTGTGAGTGGCACACTACCTATTTATACTAGGCTTTCTTGCTGGATGCACAGTTGAACACATATTCTCTCAGTACTAGGGAAAAGGACCCTTTTTAGAATGTGCAAGGTCTATGACAGTAATATGTCCATATTAGAATTTTGATGGGTTTTATTTGTTTGTTTTTGTTTATTTGAGTCAGTGTCTTGCTCTGTCCTTCAGGCTGCAGTGCAGTAATGTGATCATGGCTCACTTCAGCCTTAACCTTCTGGGATCAATTAATCCTCTCACCTCAGCCTCCCAAGTAGATGGGACTACAGGCATTTGACACTATGCCCAGCTAATTTTATTATTTTTTGTAGAGACAGGGTTTCAATGTGTTGTTCAAGCTGGTCTTGAACTCCTGTGTTCAAGTGATTCTCCCACCTCAGCCTCCCAAAGTGTTGGAATTACAGGTATGAGAAAACATGCCCATCCCATAGTAGAGTTTTGATTTGAAAAAAAAAAAAACTTGTTGTTGCTGGTTGTTATACCTTCAGACTTACTTGCTTCTAATTCTAGTCTGGCTTCTTTAAGATAGTGTGATTCTGAGAATGTTCCAAACTTAAGTAGCAAAATTTAAGTAGATGATTTTATATTCTTGATTAAAGGGGACCAGGGATGTTAATAAATGCTTGAAATTGATATAAATACATACATATATCTAAACCATTCATTTTTGCAGCTTTCAGGTAAAATCTAGCACTTTGTTCCAGCCTGTTGGACCGAGGGACCAACAGGTGATACATATTCAAAAGACCTGTGGTTTGCTTTTTACCATCTAGAAAGCGCAACGAATAGTACCTTTTGTTTTCTTTCCTTAAACTGTTTAATTAAATTCTCACTATGCCCCTACAAGAAATTTATTCGCAAAAATTAATTACTTAGTCTCATTTCCTCACTTGTAAAATGAAAATTTTAACTGAAGAAGACTGAAGAGTCACAGAGAAACAGGTGGGGGAATATTCCCTACACTCCGGGGCTGAATGCCAAGGGGACATTTAGAGCGACACCGCTGCTCTGGTTAAAGCTACAGAATCATCAATACAGGGGAAAGGAGGAGGGTTTTGAAGTGGATGGGGGTGGGGTGGGGAAGGTGCCTGCCATCAGCACAGACCCAGAAGAGGCACGGGTGGCACCTTTGCTTTGAGCATGCTGTCACCCTGTGCCACCAAGAGCTGGGGGAGGGGGAGTCTCAGTTTGTGAATCCTTAGTAACAATAATAGTGGAGTTAAAATATGTATATAGGAGACACTTTCTTTTCAGGATCTCATCCCTGCTAAGAAAAGATTCTACATATTGAATGGGTTTTTCTACAGAACAGTGGTTTCTCTTTTGCAATGGACTACCTTTAACAAAATACTTTTAATTCAGGCTTATGCAAATAGAGGAAATTTCAGGATTTGAACAGCCAATGAACTTTTTGAGTTCAGGAATAAACACGGTAGATTAGATTTATGAGAACTTTTTCTCAGAGTTATCCTCAATACCAGACAGCTGTCCAGTGGGACTGCTCCAGAAGCATCCTAGGTCAGATGGAAAAAAGTTCTAGGGACTCTGCAGACAGACCACACAGCTGGCCTCTGTATGTAGGTAGGAATAGTGTAAGGCAATGTCATTCCTCTGGCACTAAGTATAAAAATTTATACATGTTTCTAGTTGATGATGGTTATTAAAATATACTTCTCTTCAGGTAAAGCTACAATCATGTCATGTACAATACCAGAAAGAGAAGAGAGGCTTTTTGTGAGTGGCACACTACCTATTTATACTAGGCTTTCTTGCTGGATGCACAGTTGAACACATATTCTCTCAGTACTAGGGAAAAGGACCCTTTTTAGAATGTGCAAGGTCTATGACAGTAATATGTCCATATTAGAATTTTGATGGGTTTTATTTGTTTGTTTTTGTTTATTTGAGTCAGTGTCTTGCTCTGTCCTTCAGGCTGCGGTGCAGTAATGTGATCATGGCTCACTTCAGCCTTAACCTTCTGGGATCAATTAATCCTCTCACCTCAGCCTCCCAAAGTGTTGGAATTACAGGTATGAGAAAACATGCCCATCCCATAGTAGAGTTTTGATTTGAAAAAAAAAAAAACTTGTTGTTGCTGGTTGTTATACCTTCAGACTTACTTGCTTCTAATTCTAGTCTGGCTTCTTTAAGATAGTGTGATTCTGAGAATGTTCCAAACTTAAGTAGCAAAATTTAAGTAGATGATTTTATATTCTTGATTAAAGGGGACCAGGGATGTTAATAAATGCTTGAAATTGATATAAATACATACATATATCTAAACCATTCATTTTTGCAGCTTTCAGGTAAAATCTAGCACTTTGTTCCAGTCTGTGAGATGTGTTTAGTGGATATCATCTAATATTAAGTAATGACATCAGTTATCCAAATCCTGGGCACAATTCCTTTAGCAATGATGAATTTAATAGAATTTAGCTTAAAAAACTAGATTTCTGCTACAGTGTTGCAATCTTAACATCTTATTTGCAAAAGTCAACAGTGCAGGTTTCCATAGGCTCTCATGCACTAACAGTTCTCTAGTCACAGAAATCCTAGCCCTGCCTGCACTGTCCACAACTATTACAAATTCCATGTTAGTATAACAAGCATTTCAGTAAAAACCAAAGTATCTCTTGGCTACCAACATCCCACATTAGGAAATGTGCATTATTAATGACTCTGTTTTACATTACTTCCTACTGTAGGGGATGTATGTACAAACTCATTCATAGAAAATTGGAAAAGCAGCAGGGCACAGTGGCTCATGCCTGTAATCCCAGCACTTTGGGAGGTCAAGCTGGGAGTATTGCTTGAGCAAACCAGCCTGGATAACAGCGGGAGACCCCTGTCTCTATCAAAAAGAAAATGAAAGAAAAAGAAAATTGGTAAAGGACGCACACGATAATTGACATTTCCAGATGTGAAGAGAATTCTCATTCTCAGGCAGTGAACCCCTCTCCCTACAACACTCGTTCCAGCTTCCCAGGCCTCCCGGCCTCAGGCTAAGGGGGAGGTGAAAGCTTCAAGGAACCAGAGGGCAGCCAAACTCCGCGGCCGTGCCACGCTCAAGGTCCCGCCGCTGCTGCTGTGGCACTAGCCTGGGTCATGGACATCGCCATGCGCCTACAGGGTCGGGTTTCTTTCTGATGGCTGCGGTGGTAGCTACCCTCCTTGCCCATTTCAATCTTACTTTCATATCCCATGACTCCACTCTTATTTCCCGAACACTACCAGCCTAAGCAGCTGTAATAGTGGATATTGTGTCAAGCTTTAAGCGCGCACACTTACCAAATCTCGTTCTACTGTATTGAAAAGTGCTAGCTTCCCAACGGGACTATCCTAACATTAACCCTAACCCTAACATTAACCCTAACCCTAACATTAACCCTAACCCTAATCCTAACCCTAACCCTAATCCTAACCCTAACCTAACCCTAACCCTAACATTAACCCTAACCCTAACATTAACCCTAACCCTAACCCTAACATTAACCCTAACCCTAACATTAACCCTAACCCTAACATTAACCCTAACCCTAATCCTAACCCTAACCCTAACATTAACCCTAACCCTAACATTAACCCTAACCCTAACCCTAACATTAACCCTAACCCTAATCCTAACCCTAACCCTAACATTAACCCTAACCCTAATCCTAACCCTAACCTAACCCTAACCTAACCCTAACCCTAACATTAACCCTAACCCTAATCCTAACCCTAACCTAACCCTAACCCTAACATTAACCCTAACCCTAACCTAACCCTAACCTAACCCTAACCCTAACCCTAACATTAACCCTAACCCTAACATTAACCCTAACCCTAACCCTAACCCTAACATTAACCCTAACCCTAATCCTAACCCTAACCCTAATCCTAACCCTAACCCTAACCCTAACATTAACCCTAACCCTAACATTAACCCTAACCCTAACCTAACCCTAACCCTAACATTAACCCTAACCCTAACCCTAATCCTAACCCTAACCTAACCCTAACCTAACCCTAACCCTAACATTAACCCTAACCCTAACCTAACCCTAACCCTAACATTAACCCTAACCCTAACCTAACCCTAACCCTAATCCTAACCCTAACCCTAACATTAACCCTAACCCTAACATTAACCCTAACCCTAACCCTAACCTAACCCTAACCCTAACATTAACCCTAACCCTAACATTAACCCTAACCCTAACATTAACCCTAACCCTAATCCTAACCCTAACCCTAACCCTAACCCTAACATTAACCCTAACCCTAACATTAACCCTAACCCTAACCCTAACCTAACCCTAACCCTAACCTAACCCTAACCCTAACATTAACCCTAACCCTAACCCTAACCCTAATCCTAACCCTAACCCTAACCTAACCCTAACCCTAATCCTAACCCTAACCCTAACCCTAATCCTAACCCTAACCCTAACCCTAACATTAACCCTAACCCTAACATTAACCCTAACCCTAACCCTAATCCTAACCCTAACCTAACCCTAACCCTAACATTAACCCTAACCCTAACATTAACCCTAACCCTAACATTAACCCTAACCCTAACATTAACCCTAACCCTAACCTAACCCTAACCTAACCCTAACCCTAACCCTAACATTAACCCTAACCCTAACCCTAACATTAACCCTAACCCTAACATTAACCCTAACCCTAACATTAACCCTAACCCTAACATTAACCCTAACCCTAACCCTAATCCTAACCCTAACCCTAACATTAACCCTAACCCTAACATTAACCCTAACCCTAACCCTAACCCTAACATTAACCCTAACCCTAACATTAACCCTAACCCTAATCCTAACCCTAACCCTAACATTAACCCTAACCCTAACATTAACCCTAACCCTAACCTAACCCTAACCCTAACATTAACCCTAACCCTAACCCTAACCCTAACATTAACCCTAACCCTAATCCTAACCCTAACCCTAACCTAACCCTAACCTAACCCTAACCTAACCCTAACCTAACCCTAACCTAACCCTAACCCTAACATTAACCCTAACCCTAACATTAACCCTAACCCTAATCCTAACCCTAACCCTAACCCTAACATTAACCCTAACCCTAACCCTACCCTAATCCTAACCCTAACCCTAACCCTAACCCTAACCCTAACCCTAACCCTAACCCTAATCCTAACCCTAACCTAACCCTAACCCTAACCCTAACATTAACCCTAACCCTAACATTAACCCTAACCCTAACATTAACCCTAACCCTAACCTAACCCTAACCCTAACCTAACCCTAACCCTAATCCTAACCCTAACCCTAACCTAACCCTAACCCTAACATTAACCCTAACCCTAACCTAACCCTAACCCTAACATTAACCCTAACCCTAACCCTAACATTAACCCTAACCCTAACACTAACCCTAACCCTAACCCTAATCCTAACCCTAACCCTAATCCTAACCCTAACCCTAACATTAACCCTAACCCTAACCCTAACCTAACCCTAACCCTAACATTAACCCTAACCCTAACCCAACCCTAACCCTAACATTAACCCTAACCCTAACATTAACCCTAACCCTAATCCTAACCCTAACCCTAACCTTAACCCTAACCCTAACCCTAACCCTAACCCTAATCCTAACCCTAACCATCCCTCCCGAAAACAAAACAAAACAAACAAACAAACAAAGAAACAAACAAACGCTTAAATAAAAATTAAGTGGCCAAATGGCTAGACATAACTCATGCGTAAAATTACAAAACTGTTTTAAACAACAACAACAAAAAATCTTTATTGTCTAAGGCTAGGCAAAAGATTCTTTTTTTAAATATATATTTTAAGTTCTAAGGTACATGTGCAGAACTTGCAGGATTGTTGCATAGGCAAAACGTTCTTACATTGACATACGTAAAAAAGAAATTTTGATGAATTAGACCTCATAAATTTAAAAGTTTTGCTTTGTGAAAGACCCTGTAAAGATACTGAAAAGGTTTACCTAGGAGAAAATATTTATAAGCCACATATCTGGCATGTAACCAGTATCTAGAATATGCAAATAACTCAAAAGTCAATTATTTTTAAAATCCAATTAGAAAATAGTCAAAAGACACGAACGGATATTTCACTGAAGATATACGGCAAGTAACCACGTGAAATCTTTAATGTCATTAGCCACTAGAGAAATGGGAATACGTTCGTTGTTCCTTGCCTGTCGCTAGAGCGGATCGAGGGTCTGGCTCCAGTAGCCCCAGGTGTCTCTCACTCCTTTGGCACTGCTATCATCCTGGCAGAACCCTCGCAGGACGCCCCATCGGTCCGCCAGCGGCTCGGAACGCCGGCAGATGTGCTGCTCCTCTCTCCCTCCGCACCTCCACCGCCCGTCTCTCTTCCAAATGCGCTTGCGTCTGCCCTCCGCATCTCCGAGCCTGGCCAGGCTGCTTTTTACCTTGCCTGTGAGCGCCTGGCCGTGGATGCAGGGAAAACCGCACACAACTGCCTATCTAGCGTTCTGGGGAGTGTATGGAAGTTGTTGGCAGCAGGTTTTGACAGAGCACTCTGTCTGCCTAGTTTTTCGTGGCAGCACCTGGTTTTGTGTGCCCCAGCCAGCTGAGGCCAGGGTGTGTCGTGTGTGGCCGCTGGTATGGCTCTTCTGCCACTCTATTCTCTCCCCTTACCTGCTGCATGGAAGTTTAAAGACCTGTGGAGTCTGGCCTGGCACCTGTAATCCCAGATAATCAGGAGGTAGAGACCAGACTGGGCAACAAGGGGAGAACTTGTCTCTTCTATAAAAAATTTAGTCCAGTGTGGTGGCAGCCGCCTGTAGTTCCACCTATTTGGTTGACTGATGTGGGAGGATCACTTGAGCGCAGGAGATCAAGGCTGCAGTGAGCCGTGATCACAGCCACTGCACTTTAGTCTGGGCAACAAAGTAAGAACTTGTTTCAAAACGAACAAACAAACAAACAAAAACAAATTCCAACCTGACTCTGGTATAGAATCACATGACAGGTAGCAGCCCTAAAGGAGATCAAAGTATTTTACCCCAAATTATACTTCTGACATATTTTGGAATGATTCTGTGCAAAGCTCTTTTGAGAGGAAAATTTGCATTTTGTGGAGAATCCCCTTCTCTTTCCAGGTCTTTCCCTGATCCCGGAGAGAGTTAACAAAGAGTCCGAAACCTTTTAAGGTGACTTACCTTTTAGTATACATATACCATCAGTTCTCTCTGAGGCATATTACAGGCTTCACATACATAATAAGAACCTTGGCTTCCACAACCTTCTTTCTGCCACTACTGGCCAAAGCCTTCCTCCTCAAAAATATCCCAGCTTTTCAGGTCAAACCAATGTATACCTTACATATATTGATTTATGTTTTTGCCTATACCTTCTGCCTTCCTAAAATGTATAAAGGCAACCCATAATCCAAACACCTTGGGCACATGTTCTCAGGACCTCCTGATGCTATGTCACAGGCCATGGTTACTCATATTTGGATCAGAATAAACCTCTAAATATTTTACAGAGTTTGGCTTTTTTCATTGGGTTTCCCCATTCACTTTACTAGCATTAGATCATACCATTTTCGTCCAATCATATTTCTACATGGCTGTCTATATTTTGTTAAGCCTAAGCATCAAAATAGACAATTTCCTCTATATCTTTGGGTCATCATTCTGCAGGCTCCCATGTATACACATTAAACACATTTGTATGCCTTCTATCTAATTAATCTGCCTTTTGCAGGTTGATTTTTCAGTGAACCTTCAGAAGGCCAAGGGAAACCTTCAGGCCCCTTGGCCCCTACACAGGTAACTAACTGAAACTGCTTCACCAAAATTTGGTTCATAGCCTTTACCTAATTTGCCAGAAAAATAATTTGGATCCAACTGTTTTCTATAAACCACCAAGTTTATATGTTTTAGTATCTCACAACTAAAATTCTAAAATAAATGCTAGAAGACCTTTATGTGTGTGTGTGTGTGTGTGTGTGTGTGTGTGTGTGTGTATGCTTAAAGGTATTTATACATGTGTAGATATATTTTGTTGTATGTTATGTCTACATAATAAAATGCAGTGTAATAGGCTAAAAATCCCTTAAGAAATGTTAATCTGATTGGTTTAAATAGATGATTGCTCATAGAAAATATATAGTAATTAACCTATTTTTTTTTTTTTAGTTCATGAGACTTAAGTAAATATTGAAAAAATGAATTGGTTTTAAAATTGTTGACAAAAGAAAATTAAAAACATCTTCTAAATTGTCAACATATATTTTTGCCTTTGTTTACTGGTGTGGTGGCCATGGCTCTCACCCCTCAAAGATTTGCTGGAAAATCACTGACATGGGCCAGATTGATTAGTAAGAGAAAAGGCATACATATTTATTTAATGTGTATACACAGATGCTTTCAGAATAAAGATCCATCTTCTCAATGAGTTATAGAGGCTTATATACAAATCTTGAAATTAAAGAAAGAATAAGGGGCTTGGATTCTGGTAAAACATTATGGGATGGGAGAAAAGATAAATTTCACTGAGGGGCAATGAATGATTGGTGAGAGAATGATTGGATTGGGGAACAGATATTAACTTGTAAATAGTTCTTTTTGGAATTCAAATCATCCTTGGAGGCAGTCTTCTTACTTCTATAAGTGTCTGCTGGAGTGTGGTCACAGTGTGGTCTTCTTTTCTGCAATAGGTGAGATAACAGGAGAACAAACAATTGTTCTCCTTGGTAGGTCTGGTCCTTAGGCAGATAAAGAAACTTCATCTTCTTTGGGAGGGATGGTGGGGGTGAAGGAAAGGTTAGAGAGACCTTGAGGCTTCTTTAATTCAGCATGTCAAATACCATGTTTTGGGGCATCAGTTTCTGAGCATCAGCACACATCAGTTTTATATTTGCCTATGCTATTAAGGTCATGAAGCTATAAACCAGGCCTAAAGCAAAGTGATGTTTGTTTATGCAATTTTTTGATATATAAGATTAATTTAATATTATTTAATAAAAACAACAGTGGCTGAATAGTGACTTCCACCTGTCAACATTTTGGGAGGCCAAGGTAGGAGGATCCCTTGAACCCAGGAGTTTGAGACCAGCCTGGGCAACATAGCAAGACCCCATCCCCATAAAATATTTAAAAATTAGCTAGGTATGTGCTTATGATCCCAGCTACTCTGAAGGCTGGGGAGGGAGGATCTCTTAAGCCCAGGAGTTCAAGGCTAAAGTGAGCTATGATTGCACCACTGCATTCTAGCCTGGGCAACAGAGTGAGCCTTTGCCTCTAAGGAAAAAAAGAAAAGTTTTATCTTCTGAGTTATCTACAAGATACCCATGTATTTAACTTTATGGCTCTTATGTAGGTAAACACCTGATGCTAACTGGCCATATAATTATTTAATAAAAAAGAATGTGAAACAATGACCAGCTCCATCTAATATCTCAATTTTCATAAGAAATCTAGGTATAGTTGTTAAAAAATAAATTATCTGTAAATGAAATAAATGTTTATAAATGAACTCATGTAATTTAAAGTCTTAAAATTTATGTTAAATTAAGTCATATATACAAAATAAATGTCTGTATCATAGTCAAATAATATAAAATGATTGGTTATCCCAAATTAAAAAAAATAAGGAAACTTATAGGACTAAGAGGTAGGGGTTAAGAAAATAATAAAAGTAAGAATAAAGTTGAAGAGATTTATAAAGGATGAGCTAATAAAGGAAGTTTTATGTGTGATTGACTTCGTTGGAATTAAAAAGAAATTGTGTATTTTTCTCAAAATTAAACTTGTTGAGTGGGGGATGAGGGATGGGCACTGATACAGAACTGGAGTCTTGTTCCCTATGTTTAAAACGACAAGGTTTCTTGAAATACTGATCTCATTGTAAGGAAACCATTAGGGCTTTTGATTTTTAAATTTATAATGTGTTCCTTTAAACAGGTATCTTCTCCTTGAGATCTATTTAATTTTCCTAGTTTCAGATTAAAAATGTTGTCTTCTTGATTTAAAGTGGTAATTCCATTCCTTGAGGTAAAGTTTGTTTATTTTTTATTAATTTCTCAAATTCACATTGTAGAAGTTCATCTTTTGCTGTTTCTTGCTGCACATGATTTGCAGGTCAATATGTCATTTCCTTCAGCTTTTTCTCACCTGGAGAAGGCCTGAGATAATCATTCTTTTCTTTGACTTCTTTTGGTTTCAACTCTGCTGTTTTGGCCTGACATTGAGATATTTATCTTGAAGGCCTAGAAAAGCAGTGTTGTTCTCCAGTATAACTTAATTTTGTGCTCTTGGCTTTTTTTTTTTTTTGATATGTCTGAATTGTTCCATGTAACCAGAAAAGTTATTGTGGTAACAGTGTGCTGTTACTAAGAACCATGTACTTCTCTATTCAAGGTACTAGTTTTCTTGTTTATATTTCTCTATAACATAGTATACACTTATAACATGGAACATACTCTTTCTGTGTTTTATTACATCCAAGCACCCTTTTCTTCAGGTTCAACATCCAGGTTACGTGACTGAGCTTCCCGTAATGAGAAACAATCACACTGAAGAGGGCTTTATTTATGTTTTTGTAGCCAGTCTAAGAAACAGAGATTTTATGTTTTAGCAAAATAATTTTCTATGTTGTCTTTATTAGGTTTTTGATTGCTTAGAAAAAAATTGAATTTTAAAAGGGTTAAGGTTTTAAATCCATATGACTTTCTTACTGGTTTTGAAGTCTTTTGATTCTCACACTGGTTAAATGAATAACTTATTTCGTAGTGACCTGTGATTCTGTTTTGAAATTTTAACAACTTTGACAAATGTATTCCAGGTCAAATCCTATTTTAAGTTGTTTTGATGTAAAATTAACTTTGAAATTTTTCAGTTGGGCTCCTGGAAAACCTTAAAGAATGTATTTATCATTTTTTAGAGATGACTAGGCTTATTTGGTAAATTGTATAAAAACATTGTCAAAGAAGTAATACTAGATCTTCTTTTAGTTACATTTATGGACATGTTGATTTGAATGTTTCAAAAATTATATAAATTCAAAGAAATCTAATATGTTATCAGTCATAATTCTAACATAACCTTTTGTTCAAATTATACTCATCTTCCCTTCTGTAGAGTTGGGCATTCTCTTCTGTAAATCAACCCAGTCACAAAATGTTACTCAATGGCTACAATAGGACTCAAAACAACCAGTTTCCCACATGGTCTTTGGTTTCTTTAGTTTCAACATTAGGTTTATGGGTTAGCACTAGTATTTAGGCCAGACTGATTATATTAATGGTTTTTTTGTGTGTGTGTGTGTTATGATTTTTAAACTTTTTTATTAGCTGACTAATCTTTGTAAAGCCAGCTCTCCCAACTAGTTAATGTTAGCCCAACAAGATAGCTGACTAGACATAGCCAGGTAGAACAGCTGCTACCAAGAAACCAAGACAACTGGTGTACTCCTAACAGATCTTCAGAGGGAGGGCAACAAAAGTGGATGGAGGGAAGACACAGAAGCTGGGCTGAAGTTGGGAGCCCACTGAGAAGACTATATGGTGCTACTGTGCACCAGACTCTTTTCTTGACTCCAACAGCTCTGAGGGCATGGGTGAGCTGAACTGGCAAGAAGCAACCCATTCTTGCCACAGTCCTCTAGAACCTCACCAGGAAGAGATCCCTCAACCCCCATGGACACTCAAGTTGGCAGGAAGGGCTGCTAGAAAAGTGGTAAGAGTAGTAAGCCAGCTGATGTGGAGCCCAGAGTGTTTGGAGCAGGAGTATCTGTAGTGGAGTAAGGCCAGGGATACCCATCCCCCTAGGGTCAACTTACTCCCATAAGAGACTTTAGCACCAGGGGAACTGTTGGTCCTGAACTCTGTAGGGTGGTCTTGCCCATCTGTTGAAGCTGGTCCAACCCAAGCACCCCTTGTTCTGCTGGCCCTTCCTGAGGCCCTAGCCTAGCCATGCCTGCTTGCAGGGCAACCTCAGGTGCTCTGGGGGCCCACATCATAGTTTCTGTGCTGTGCTTGACTGCCTGAGAGCTCTAGCTGGGTGGCCCTCATAGCCACACACCAGCCCACACACTCCCCATGCTGCAGCTTCCCCAGCCCCATAGCAAGTCCCTGCATTGCTTCACTGGTGTGTGTCTTTGCAGGCAGGTTTTGCTTTCCTTGCCCTGCCAGTTCACCAGTGTGTGTGCCTCTTTCCCAGCCACTGTTCACAAAAGTGCAATCCAACCCCCTCTCACTGCTGACCATCATTGCAGAAGGAGCCTTGAGGGGCACAGTGCCAGCCCCACCACCAACAGTGCCCTACCCTTGCACTAATATTGCTGTAAGAGTGAATTTAGGGGAAGAGAACAACAGATCCCTCCCTGCCCTGAGCAATCACTCCTGCTTGTAGGGCACAGAGAAGGCTCATAGACCTGAACCTTGTATGAGCCTATGAGCCTTCTTTGCTTGTAGGGCACAGAGAAGGCTCATAGACCTGAACCTTGTATGAGCCTATGAGCCTTCTTTGCTTGTAGGGCACAGAGAAGGCTCATAGACCTGAACCTTGTATGAGCCTATGAGCCTTCTTTGCTTGTAGGGCACAAAGAATCAGAGCAGCCATGCACACAGTCACCACATGCTCCCCAGAGCTGCATTGCCTCCACCACTGTGGTGAACACCCTCAGGGAGGCAGGCACCCTAGCATCCTGCCACAGTTGCCACTACCACTGCTGCTGGTAATTGTGAATGAGCATGAATCCCACTATTGCTGCACTACAAAATGCTTTGGCTGATACTACCCACTGGAGTGTAGTGACCAGTGGTCTGGGAGCACCTTGTTGCAACCCAGGTTCAGTGAGTTTCTAACTTTGAGGAGCCAGAAAACAGCATCAGGGCCCATTACAAGTCCCTCAGAGTTAGAGCATATAGTACAGGAATTGGGAGCTGAGCCTTGGCTTCATAAAATCTTCCAGAAATGAAGCCAGTCAGCTGAATCTACCTCATACCATGATCAAATTCTCAAGGACATCAAATAAAATAAAAAAAAACTCATTCAAAGATCAGCAACCTCAAAGATTGAAAGAACATAAGCCCACAAGGATGAGAATGAACTAGCATAAGAACCCTGACAACTAAAAAAGCCAGAATGGGTTCTTTCCTCCAAATGACTGAATCATCACTCAAGCAAGAGTTCAGAACCAGGTTGAGATAGTTGAAATGACAGAAATAGAATTCAGAATATGGATAGGAATGAAGATCAGTGAGCTATAGGAGTATGCTGAAACCCAATCCAAGGACTCTAAAAATGATGATAAAACAATGCAGAAGCTGAAAGACAAAATAGCCAGTATAAAAAAGAATGTAACCAACCTTATAGTGCTGAAAAACACAACACAAGAATTTCATAATGCAATGACAAGTATTAATAGCAGAACAGACCAAATGGTGGGAGAAAAGACTGGCTTTTGAAGACTGGCTTTCTGAAATAAGAGAGTCAGACAGGAATAGAAAAAAGGAAACAAGAGGAAGAAATAAAACCCCCAAGAAATATGGGTTTATAAAGAGATCATCTACAATACTTTGGCATCCCTGAAAGAGAGGGGAGAACGGAACCAACTTGGAAAACATATATCAGGATATCATCCAAGAGAACTTCCCCAACTTAGCTAGATAGGCCAACATTCAAATTCAGAAAATCCAGAGATCTCCCAGTAAGATACTTCAAAAAAAGATCAAGCCTGTAATCCCAGCACTTTGGGAGGCTGAGGCAGGTGGATCACGAGGTCAAGAGATCGAGACCATCCTGGTCAACATGGTGAAACCCCGTCTCTACTAAAAATACAAAAAATTAGCTTGGCATGGTGGTGTGTGCCTGTAATCCCAGCTACTCAGGAGGCTGAGGCAGGTGGATCACGAGGTCAAGAGATCGAGACCATCCTGGTCAACATGGTGAAACCCCGTCTCTACTAAAAATACAAAAAATTAGCTTGGCATGGTGGTGTGTGCCTGTAATCCCAGCTACTCAGGAGGCTGAGGCAGGAGAATTGCCTGAACCCAGGAGGCGGAGGTTGCGGTGAGCCGAGATCGCACCATTTCACTCAAGCCTGGGTAACAAGAGTAAAACTCCGTCTCAAAAAAAAAAAAAAAAAAAAAAAGATCATCCCCAAGACAAAGGGAAACCCACCAAATTAACAGTGGACCTCTCTGTAGACACCCTGCAAGCCAGAAGAGATTAGGGGCCAGTATTAAACATTCTTTAAAAAAAGAAATTCCAAAGCAGAATTTCATATCCAGCCAAACTAAGCTTAATAATTGAAGGAAAAATACGATCCTTTTCAGGCAAGCAAATACTGAAGAAATTTGTTACCGCCAGACCTGCCTTACAAGAGCTCCTCAAGGAAGTATTAAATATGGAAAGGAAAGACTGTTACCAGCCACAACAAAGACACACTGAAGTACACAGACCAGTGACACTATAAAGCAACCACAAAGAAATCTACAAAATAAACAGCCTAACATCCTGAAAGCAGGAGCAAATCCACACATATCAATAGAAGCCTTGGATGTAAATGGGTTCAATGACCTAATTAAAAGGCACAGAGTGGCAAACTGGTTCAAGAACCAAGATTTATTGGTCTGCTGTCATCAAGAGACCCATATCACATGCAATTACACACATAGGCTCCAAATAAAGAGATGAAGAAAAATCCACCAACCAAGAAAAAAACAGAACCAGATGGAATCACAGCTGAATTCTGCAGATGTATAAAGAAGAGATGGTACCATTCCTCCTGAAACTATTTCAAAAATTGAGGAGAACAAACTCCTCTCTGACTCATGGTATGAGGTCAGCATTATCCTGACACCAAAGCCTGGCAAGACATAACAAAAAAAAAAAAAGAAAAGAAAACTTCATGCCTATTATTATTGATGAATATAGATGAAAAAATCAACTAAGTAATGACAACAGAATACAGCAGCATGTCAAAAGCTTATCCACCATGATCAAGTAGGCTTTATCCCTGGAAAATTAATAAATATGATTCACAACATAAACAGAATCTCTGGAACACAGCTAAGACAGTGTTATGAGGGAAATTTATAGCACTAAAAGCCCACATCAAAAAGTTAGAAAGATTTCAATTTAACAACTTAACATCACAACTGAAGAACTCAAGAACCAAGTGAAAACACCAAAGCTAGTAGAAGACAAGAAATAACAAAAAATCAGAGCCAAACTGAAGAAGATTGAGACATGAAAAACCATTCAAAAGATTGCCACATCAGGTAGCTGATTTTTTTAAATAATAAAATAGACCACTACCTACACTAATAAAGAAGAAAAGAGAGAAGATTCAGATAAATAAAATCAGAAATGACAGGGGAATATTACCAATAACTGTACAGAAATACAAGTAACCATCAGAAAATATTATTTCCTTTATTCAAATAAACTAGAAAATCTAGAAGAAATGGATGAATTCCTGGATGCATACACCCTTCCAAGACTAAACCACTCAGAAATTGAATCCCTTAACAGACCAATAATAAGCTCTGAAATTGATTGAGTTATAAATATCCACCAACCAAGAAAAAAAACAGAACCAGATGGAATCACAGCTGAATTCTGCAGATGTATAAAGAAGAGATGGTACCATTCCTCCTGAAACTATTTCAAAAAATTGAGGAGAACAAACTCCTCTCTGACTCATGGTATGAGGTCAGCATTATCCTGACACAAAAGCCTGGCAAGACATAACAAAAAAAAAGAAAAAAGAAAACTTCATGCCTATTATTATTGATGAATATAGATGAAAAAATCAACTAAGTAATGACAACAGAATACAGCAGCATGTCAAAAGCTTATCCACCATGATCAAGTAGGCTTTATCCCTGGAAAATTAATAAATATGATTCACAACATAAACAGAATCTCTGGAACACAGCTAAGACAGTGTTATGAGGGAAATTTATAGCACTAAAAGCCCACATCAAAAAGTTAGAAAGATTTCAATTTAACAACTTAACATCACAACTGAAGAACTCAAGAACCAAGTGAAAACACCAAAGCTAGTAGAAGACAAGAAATAACAAAAAATCAGAGCCAAACTGAAGAAGATTGAGACATGAAAAACCATTCAAAAGATTGCCACATCAGGTAGCTGATTTTTTTAAATAATAAAATAGACCACTACCTACACTAATAAAGAAGAAAAGAGAGAAGATCCAGATAAATAAAATCAGAAATGACAGGGGAATATTACCACTAACTGTACAGAAATACAAGTAACCATCAGAGAATATTATTACCTTTATTCAAATAAACTAGAAAATCTAGAAGAAATGGATGAATTCCTGGATGCATACACCCTCCCAAGACTAAACCACTCAGAAATTGAATCCCTTAACAGACCAATAATAAGCTCTGAAATTGATTGAGTTATAAATATCCACCAACCAAGAAAAAAACAGAACCAGATGGAATCACAGCTGAATTCTGCAGATGTATAAAGAAGAGATGGTACCATTCCTCCTGAAACTATTTCAAAAAATTGAGGAGAACAAACTCCTCTCTGACTCATGGTATGAGGTCAGCATTATCCTGACACCAAAGCCTGGCAAGACATAAAAAAAAAAAAAAAGGAAAACTTCATGCCTATTATTACTGATGAATATAGATGAAAAAATCAACTAAGTAATGACAACAGAATACAGCAGCACGTCAAAAGCTTATCCACCATGATCAAGTAGGCTTTATCCCTGGAAAATTAATAAATATGATTCACAACATAAACAGAATCTCTGGAACACAGCTAAGACAGTGTTATGAGGGAAATTTATAGCACTAAAAGCCCACATCAAAAAGTTAGAAAGATTTCAATTTAACAACTTAACATCACAACTGAAGAACTCAAGAACCAAGTGAAAACACCAAAGCTAGTAGAAGACAAGAAATAACAAAAAATCAGAGCCAAACTGAAGAAGATTGAGACATGAAAAACCATTCAAAAGATTGCCACATCAGGTAGCTGATTTTTTTAAATAATAAAATAGACCACTACCTACACTAATAAAGAAGAAAAGAGAGAAGATTCAGATAAATAAAATCAGAAATGACAGGGGAATATTACCAATAACTGTACAGAAATACAAGTAACCATCAGAAAATATTATTACCTTTCTTCAAATAAACTAGAAAATCTAGAAGAAATGGATGAATTCCTGGATGCATACACCCTTCCAAGACTAAACCACTCAGAAATTGAATCCCTTAACAGACCAATAATAAGCTCTGAAATTGATTGAGTTATAAATATCCACCAACCAAGAAAAAAAACAGAACCAGATGGAATCACAGCTGAATTCTGCAGATGTATAAAGAAGAGATGGTACCATTCCTCCTGAAACTATTTCAAAAAATTGAGGAGAACAAACTCCTCTCTGACTCATGGTATGAGGTCAGCATTATCCTGACACCAAAGCCTGGCAAGACATAACAAAAAAAAAAAAAGAAAAGAAAACTTCATGCCTATTATTATTGATGAATATAGATGAAAAAATCAACTAACTAATGAGAACAAAAATATAACATAAACAGAATCTCTGGAACACAGCTAAGACAGTGTTATGAGGGAAATTTATAGCACTAAAAGCCCACATCAAAAAGTTAGAAAGATTTCAATTTAACAACTTAACATCACAACTGAAGAACTCAAGAACCAAGTGAAAACACCAAAGCTAGTAGAAGACAAGAAATAACAAAAAATCAGAGCCAAACTGAAGAAGATTGAGACATGAAAAACCATTCAAAAGATTGCCACATCAGGTAGCTGATTTTTTTAAATAATAAAATAGACCACTACCTACACTAATAAAGAAGAAAAGAGAGAAGATTCAGATAAATAAAATCAGAAATGACAGGGGAATATTACCAATAACTGTACAGAAATACAAGTAACCATCAGAAAATATTATTACCTTTATTCAAATAAACTAGAAAATCTAGAAGAAATGGATGAATTCCTGGATGCATACACCCTTCCAAGACTAAACCACTCAGAAATTGAATCCCTTAACAGACCAATAATAAGCTCTGAAATTGATTGAGTTATAAATATCCACCAACCAAGAAAAAAAAAACAGAACCAGATGGAATCACAGCTGAATTCTGCAGATGTATAAAGAAGAGATGGTACCATTCCTCCTGAAACTATTTCAAAAAATTGAGGAGAACAAACTCCTCTCTGACTCATGGTATGAGGTCAGCATTATCCTGACACAAAAGCCTGGCAAGACATAACAAAAAAAAAGAAAAAAGAAAACTTCATGCCTATTATTATTGATGAATATAGATGAAAAAATCAACTAAGTAATGACAAACAGAATACAGCAGCACGTCAAAAAGCTTATCCACCATGATCAAGTAGGCTTTATCCCTGGAAAATCAATAAATATGATTCACCACATAAACAGAACCAAAACCAAAACTACATGACCATCTTGATAGATTCAGAAAAGACTTTCAATAAGATTAAACTCCCTTCATGTTAAAACCCTCAACAAACTAAGCATTGAATGAACACTCCTCAAGATAATAAGGATCATCTATAAAAAACCCACAGCCAACATCTTACTGAAGGGGCAAAAGCTGTAAGCATTCCCCTTGAAATGTGGAATAAGATAAGGATGCCCTCTATTACCACTTTTATTCAACGTAGTACTGGAAATCCCAGTGGGAACAATCATGCAAAAGAAAGAAATAAAAGGCATCCAAATAGGAAGAGAGGAAGTCATCCTATCCCTGTTTGCAGATAATATAAGCCTATATCTAGACTACCCTATAGTGTTGGCCCAAAAGCTTCCTAATCTGATAAACGACCTCAGCAAAGTCTCAGGATACAAAATCAATGTGCAAAAATTACTAGCATTCCTATATACCAACAACAGTCAAGCTCACAGCCAAATAAGGAATGTGATCCCATTCACAACTGTCACAAGATAAAATAAAATAAAATAAAATACATAGAAATGCAACTAACCAGAAATGTGAATGATCTCTACAATGAAAACTACAAAACACTGCTCGAAGAAATCAGAAATAACACAAACAAATGGAAAATATAATTCTCCCTATCATGGATAGAGAGAACAATCAATATTGTTAAAATGGCCACACTGCCCAAAGCAATTTATAGATTCAATGCTACTTCTATTAAACTACTAATGACATTTTTCATAGAACTAGAAAAAAACTATTTTAAAATTTATATAGAACCAGAAGAGATCCTGAATAGCCAACACAATCCTGAGCAAAAAGAACAAAGCTGAAGGCATTACATTACCCAACTTCAAATTATACTATAGTTGGGCAAAAGTATATTATAGGGCTACAGTAAACAAGACACTATGTGACTGGTACAAAAACAGACATATAGATCAATGGAACAGAATAGAGAGCCCAGAAATAAGGCTGCACATGTACAACAATCTGATGTTCAACAAGCTGACAAAAACAAGCAATGGGGAAAGAACTTCCTATTTAATAAATAGTGTTGGGATCACTGGCTAGCCATATGCAGAAGATTGAAACTAGAATCCTTCCTTATACCATATGCAAAAATCAACTCAAGATGAATAAAAGACTTAGTTGTAAAACCTAAAACTACAAAAATCCTGGAAGACAACATAGGTAATATCATTCTAGACATAGGGATGGGCAAAGATTTCATGATGAAGATGCCAAAAGCAGCTCCAACTGAACCAAAATTGACAAATGGGACTAAATTAAACTAAAGAGCTTCTGCACAGCAACATTAAAAAGAGTGAACAGACAACCTACAAAATCAGAGAACATTTTTGCAAACTACGCATTTGACAATGGTCTAATATGGAGCTACTAGAAAGAACCTATATTTAAAATTTATATAGAACCAGAAGAGATCCTGAATAGCCAACACAATCCTGAGCAAAAAGAACAAAGCTGAAGGCGTTACATTACCCAACTTCAAATTATACTATAGTTGGGCAAAAGTATATTATAGGGCTACAGTAAACAAGACACTATGTGACTGGTACAAAAACAGACATATAGATCAATGGAACAGAATAGAGAGCCCAGAAATAAGGCTGCACATGTACAACAATCTGATGTTCAACAAGCTGACAAAAACAAGCAATGGGGAAAGAACTTCCTATTTAATAAATAGTGTTGGGATCACTGGCTAGCCATATGCAGAAGATTGAAACTAGAATCCTTCCTTATACCATATGCAAAAATCAACTCAAGATGAATAAAAGACTTAGTTGTAAAACCTAAAACTACAAAAATCCTGGAAGACAACATAGGTAATATCATTCTAGACATAGGGATGGGCAAAGATTTCATGATGAAGATGCCAAAAGCAGCTCCAACTGAACCAAAATTGACAAATGGGACTAAATTAAACTAAAGAGCTTCTGCACAGCAACATTAAAAAGAGTGAACAGACAACCTACAAAATCAGAGAACATTTTTGCAAACTATGCATTTGACAATGGTCTAATATGGAGCTTCTAGAAAGAACTTATATTTAAAATTTATAAGAGAAAAACAAACATCCCCATTAAAAAGTGGGCAAAGGACATGAATAGACACTTTTGAAGAAAGACATACATTTGGCCAATAAGCATATGAAAAAAAGCTCATCACTGATAATTAGAGAAATGCAAATCAAAACCACAATTAGATACCATCTTAAATCAATTAGAATGACTATTACTAAAAAGTTAAAACATAACAGAAACTGGCAAGGTTGTGAAGAAAAAGGAACATTTATACACCGTTGGTGGAAGTGTAAATTAGTGCAACCACTGTGGAAAACAAGACAGTGTGGTGATTCCTCAAATACCTAAAGACAGAACTACCACTTAACTCAGCAATCTCATTACTGGGTATATGCCCAAAGGAATATATTTGTTCTCTCATAAAAGCACATGTACATGTATATTCACTATAGCACTATTCACAATAGCAAAGACATGGAATCAACCTAAATGCCAATCAATGGTATACTGGATAAAATGTGGTACACATACACTATAGAATACTAGGCAGCCATAAAACAGAATGAGATTATGTCCTTTACAGGAACATGGATGGAGATGGAGGCCATTATCTTTCTCAAACTAATGCAGAAACAGAAAACCAAATACAATGTGATCTCACTTATAAGTGGAAGCTAAATGATGCCAACGCATGGACATTTAGAGGAGAACAACACATGGGAGCCTATTGGAGAATAGAGAGTAGAGAAGGGAGAGGATCAGGAAAAGTAACTAATGGGTGCTAGGCTTAATACCTCAGTGATGAAATAATCTGTACAACAAAACACCATGACACAAGTTTACCTATATATAAACCTTCACATGAACCCCTGAACTTAAAAGTTAAATTTAAAAATATTTTAAAAGATAATGCTGGCACAACACTTCACGGTGATTGCTGTGGTTCATGGTATTGATAAGAGGAACTTGATACTCTCCAGAGAAACCTATCCTGAGAAAATTTTTTCTTCTGGCCTCTTTGTTATTCAAATATGACCCAAGTCCCTGACATAGACCCTCATTTCTTCTCTCCAACATGGGACAGAGACAACCAGGACAGTTTTATTTTAGCACTGAGAAAAAATTAAGCCAAATTCAAGATGATTGATCAGTGATACTTTCAGAGAAAGATCTTGATCAAAAGAAGAAAATGTGAAGATCATACCAATTGGGTTAATTTTGTGAAGCCCAACTAAATCATATTCAAGGGGCCAGTGGAAAAATCAGGCAGAACATATAACATTGCTTCAAGAATGTAATTTTCTGAACTCCTGGCTTCTGAATCTACCAGTTGTAACCTGAAACCAGTTTTTTCTAACAGATACTGAAACATCTTGCTGAGATGCTAGTTTAATCCACCACTATCACTCACCAATCAATACTTGCCAGCTCCCCAAATATATTACTAGTGCCAATGAACTTTTTTTCAAAACAGTATAAAACATATCTCCTTTTTGTGAACCTCCAACTTTCTTTTGTCTTCACACAAGAAAGATTGAAGACCAACCAGTCTGTGTGTATGCCCCAAATTGTAATTCTTCTCTAATAAAACATTTTGAATTTATAAATTTGTCTCTATATTTTATTTGACTTCAATATATTCATATTATGGTAAACTACTCAGAAATAAAAAAGAATTATTAATACATGAAACAGATGAATCATGAAAGAATTATGCTGAGTGAAAAAAGCCAATCATGAAATATACTGTATGATTCCATGTTTGCAGCAATCTTGAAATGACAAAATTATAGAGGTGGTGTATTAGTAGTTGCCAAGGGTTAAGGATAAGGGAGGAGGCGTGGGATGAAGGTGGATATGTTTGTAAAACAGCAATATGAGAAATTAGTGTGTTGAGAGAACTGTTCTGTATCTTGAATGTGGTTGTAGAGATACAAACCTACACTTATGGTAAAATTCCATAGAATTAAATACACACATAAATGAATACAAGTAAATCTAAGGAAATCTGAATAAGATCAGTGGGCTGTATCGATGTTAATATTTTGGTTGTAACACTGCCTGTAATTTTGCAGGATATTACCATCAGGGAAACTGAATAAAAGTTACCTGGGAGCTCTCTGTATTATTTTCTACAACTGCATGTGAATTTTCAATTATCTCAAAATTTTAAAAAATCCCAATTTTAAAAATCACTTGCACAAAAGTAAAAACAACCCAACTCTGATGGCGGTCCATACCCTAAAGAATCAAAGTGTAAACTGTTAATCTTCATACTCCCTGCTCCTTGCAAACAGACTGTAAGTTCTTTTTTGAATCTTACCTTCCAAAAGTCTTGTGCACAAACTGGCTATTCTTGGGAGGTCCTTATGTCAGCTTGTTCACTCAGCTTATGCATTCCTGCTGCACTGCTCCTTTCCCCTCTCCCATCTCCATCTCTTCATCTACCTAACCCAATCCTACTTGCCTTCAAGGCTCGCCTCTAACTGGCACCTCCAGGTGGAAGAAATTTCTCCCCTCTCAGAGCTCCCACAGCACTTTTCCACCTGTATTGCAGTTATGTGAGTATTGTTTTATATTCTCTACAAAGCTATGAACTTCTCTTGGACAGGGCTTTCCACCTGTATTGCAGTTATGTGAGTATTGTTTTATGTTCTCTACAAAGCTATGAGCTTCTCTTGGACAGGGCTTAGATTCATTTATCTCCAACCCTCTCATGCTAATAAGTGCCAGCATGTGTCACTCACAGGCAGCCAAGATGGTAGGGGACATACATTCCACCCAGAGGGGTGGAGTCTCTGATGGAGAGCCAGCTTTGGATCTAGGCTGACTTCCTCCCCAGGCCTGGTTTCACCACTTCTTTACAGTTTGGCCTTTGACTCTATCCTCAGTTTTCTCAACTGATAATAGAAATGTGTTTAAAAAAGAAATAAAAATAAATAAACCTTCCCCAATATCTGGCACATAGTAGATGCTCAGAAAATGCAGCTGGAGTTTGGGGACCTGATTACCAGTTCCTGTTTGGTCATATACTAATTTTATAGGCTTAAGCAAACAACTTGTTTTCTCTTCCATTCAGTTTCTCTATCTGTAGAATGGGGACAAAATATTTATGTCTGAAGTAAGATTATTTGTGTAGAAGCACTTTAGAAATGTTAGAGTACAATATTCAAAGGTGAGTACTGACTGTGGAATACTAATGAGCTAACAGTCACTGAGTGTCGACCACGAGCCAGGTACTGTTCTAATAATTTTACGTGTGTTAACTATTTAGATCTTACTGTAATTGTGTGAGTTGGAGACCACTGCTATCCCTACTTTATAAATGAGGAGACTGGGCATAGAAAGGTTAACTAAGTGGCAGAGGCCAGGTCTAGCTAGGCCCAGGTCTGGAGCATTTTACACCATGCTGCTTTTCTATTAGGTGTTGTTAAAAAGGCATTGTTGGACCTTCATAATTATAATGTTGGGAATCTGTTTCTTTTCTTTTCCTACAAAGTTCTCCCTACAAACACTTTTGTTTAAGCTCTGTAGAAAACTAACGATGATTATATTTCCCACCCTTCACAATAAGATAAGTATCTTCTTTAAAATATTTGACTTCCTGGATCAGGGTTGCTGAAGAATCCCTTTCCTAATCCCATTCAAGTGTCTTCTACTCCCACCATGTCTGTTCCCAACCTGTCTGCTTTTGCCTAGCACCCAGCTGTTCCAAATAGCTCATTGGTAGAGATATTATCTCCTACTTCTTAGAGAAATGAAGCCACCAGACAAAACTCACCAGCTCCTAGGCCACACACATTCTTGGGCATTTTCTCTTTCCTTAGTCCATGGTTAATAGCTTTATCTGAGCCACGGAGTGTTTTTCAATCTGTAGTCCTAGTATCACCCGTATTGGAATCACCGGAGATGCTTGTTAAACCACCCAGCCCCAATCTACAGAATCAAAATCTGGATGTGGGGCCTGAAGCTGGGTGGGAGGATTTTAATAAGCCCCCTCAGGTGGCTGTGATACAGAGGCAAGTGTGAAACAACTCCTTTAGAACCTTGCTTGATCAATCATCTCTTCTCTAACCTATCACTCTCTCTCACTGTCAATTAGATTCTTTCTCCCGGCCTGTAAATATACTCAGGTCTCAACTATTCTAGTAAGAAAAGGTGTTACATCATGGGGTTGTGGTGATGAAATGTTAATATACATAAAGCCAACAGTACTTAGTACATACAATACATATGTTGGCTATCTTATTTCTTAATTCTTTTTTTAGTTACCCAAAGACCATAGTTTTATTCAGATTTTCTCAGTTTTTACCTAATGTCTTTTCTGTTTTGTGATCTCAACCTATTACATGTAATTCTCATGTCTCCTTAGGCTCCTCTTGGCTATGACAGTTTCTTAGATTTTCCTTGTTTTTGTTTACCTTGACAGTTTTGCGGAGTTGTAGTTAGGTATTTTCTAAGATACCCCTCTATTGAACTTTGTCTGATTTTTTAAAAATCATAATTAGACCGGGATTATGGGTCTTTTGGAGGAAGAGCTCAGAGGTAAAGTACAGTTTTCATTACATCACATCTATGGTACATGTACATACCATCGACATGATTTATAACTGTTGATGTTGATCTTGATCACCTGGTTGAGGTGTCTGTCACGTTTCTCCATTGTAAAGGTATGCTTTTCCTGCTTTGTATACTCTTTGGAAGGAAGTCACTATGTGCAGGCCACTTAAGGAGGGGAGATTTATGCATATCTCTTTGAGGGCAAGGTGTCTACATAATTTTTTTTAAATTATTTGGAATTCTTTGGCTTCTATGTGGAATATTTATCTTTGTAACCCATTTATTAATTTATTTAATCATGTATTTATATCAGTATAGATTTAAAAGTACTTATTTTGTACTTTGGGTACTTTATTAGATTGCAATGATTTGTTCAAATTGTTCCAGCTTTGGACATTGGGAGTTCTATCAGCTGGTTCTTATGCTTCTTTGACATTCTCATTAATGGATTGGAGTTTTCTATTTGTGTTTTAGCAACTCTTGGCATTATAAGATGCTCCAGACTCATCTTGCATGTTTCCTATCCCAGTGCTGAAACTAACCAGTTCTCAAGTAGAATGGTAGTTTAAAAAAAAAATCTAGTATGTTTGTTTGTACTGGGAAGTCATTGCTCTCAGACCCTCTTAACTGACAGGGCAAAGAAATACATGCATGTACACTGGTTCTTGTCTACACAAACATCTATAAAAATTTCTATCTATATCTATTTTTGTCTATATTAAGTTAAATGTGAGTTTTGACTCATGTCTCTGACTATACTTGTTACTATATGCATCATTCTAGCCACCCTCTTGCAGATCTAAAGATTTCCATTCCAACAATGAGACATCTAGCTCCCCACCTTCTGCCATGTTTACTAGTCATCCAATCCCAGTATATATGTATAGCAGGTTCAGAATTGTTAACTGTATCCCACTGGGAAATGTCTTTGTCAACTAGAGTACAATGTTTGTGTGTAGTTCCTTGACTGTTGTCTTACATACTCCATTTATTTCCAAAATGACTTAGGTTAGTGTTTTCCACACAGAGTCTCTGGTTACCATCTGTATTTTTTCCTAGAATTTCCCAACCTCCTAAAATTTGCATACATTAAGGTTTCCACCTTGTGTTGTAAAATTCTGTAGGTTCTGACAGAAACATAATGTCATGTGTCCATCATTTAAAGTAACACACAGAATAATTTTCACTGCCCTAAAAGTCTGTGCTTTAGCCTACTTATAATTCAACTCTGCCCCAAACTGCTGACAACTGTTGATTTTGTTACTATCTGTATAGTTTTATCTTTTCCAGAATGTCATATAGTTAGAACCATAAAGTAGGTAGATTTTTCAGAAAAGCTTTTTGACTTAGCAATATGCATTTACGGTTGCTCCATACCTTTTTGTAACTTAATAGCTCATTTGTTTCAATTGCTGCATAATATTAAATTTTAAGGTTGTATCATCATTTGTTAATCTGTTTGCCTGTCCAATGACATCTTGATTGCTTTCAGTTTTGGCAATTATGAATGAAGCCACTATAGGCATTCATGTGTAGATATTTGTGTGGCTATGTTCCAACTCAATTGGGTAAATACCTAGGATCATGATTGTTAGATTATATGGGAAGGGTTTGTTTAGCTTTTTTAGGAAACTGCCACACTATCTTCCAACATGACTACAATTTTGCTCTCCCACAAGCAATAAATAAGAGGTCCTTATTGCTTCACATCTTTCTCATTTCTTAGTAGTTGATATGGTTTGGTTGTGTCCCCACCCAAATCTCATCTTGAATTGTAATTCCCATAATCCTCACATGTCATGGGAAGGACCTGATGGGAGGTAATTGAATCATGGGGGTGACTTTCTTCATGCTATTCCCATGGTAGTGAGTAAGTTATCATGAGATCTGATGGTTTGATAAGGGGCTTCCCCTTTTGTTTGGCTCTCATTCTTCTCCTTCTGGCCACCCTGTGAAGAAGGACATGTTTGCTTTCCCTCTGTCATGATTGTGAGTTTCCTGAGGCCTCCCCAGCCATGCTGAACTGTGAGTCCATTAAACCTCTTTCTTTTATAAATTACTCCATCTATAAGGTATGTCTTTATAGCAGCATGAGAATGAACTAAAATAGAAAATCGGTACCAGCAGTGGAGTGCTGCTGTAGGTATACCCAAAAATGTGGAAACAACTTTGGAACTGGGTAACAGGCACGGGTTGGAACAGTTTATAGGGCCCAGAAGAAGACAGGAAAATGTTGGGAAGTATGAAATTTCCTAGACTTGGAGGGCTCAGAAGATAGTAAGATGTGGGAAAGTCTGGAACTTCCTAGAGACTTGTTGAATGACTTTAATCAAAATGCTGATAGTGATATGGACAATGCTGTCAGGTGCATGCATGTTAATGATTATTATTTATCTTAAATAATTAGCCCTTTAATTATTATGTAATGTCCCTGATGATTTATCCCTGATGATTTATCCCTGATGATTTTCCTTGTTCTAAAGTCTGATTTGTCTGAAATTAACAAAGCTACTCAGCTTTCTCTTGCTTAGTATCATTATGGTATACTGGTCTCTATCATTTACTTTTAAACTACTTGTGCTTTTATATTTTAAATGTTTTTTTTATAAACAATATATAGTTAGGTCTTCTTCTTTATCTACTATGACAGTCTCTTTTAATATATATATATGAACCATTCACATTTTAATATGATTATGGTCATAGTTACTATAATAAGTACCATGTTTGTAACTGCTTTCTATTAATTGTACTTTTGTAGAGCATTTTATGCCATTCCATTTTTCTTCTCTCTTAGTACAACAGTTACAAATTTGAAAATTATAATATTTTCTCTAGAATTTTCAAAATAGATTTATAACTAATTTGTGTTCACCTTTAAATAAGACTATATCACTTTACATTCAATGCAAGTACCTTATAACATAGTATTACCAATTTATTTCCCCCATCCTTTATAGTATTGGTGTTATTCATTTCATTCATCCATATGCTATAATTGCCTAATACATTGCTAATATTATTACATTGAATGGTTATCTATTAGATCAATGAAGAATAAGAAAATAAAATATTTAATTTTACCTTCATTTATTCTATCTGTAGCATTCTTCTTTTTTTTCATTTCTCTCTCATTTTTTCTTTTTCTTTTTAACTTTTATTTTACATTCAGGGGCACATGAAGTTTTGTTATATAGGTAAACTTGTGTCATGGGGTTTGTTGTACAGATTATTTCATCACATAGGTATTAAGCCCAGTACCCAACAGTTATCTTTTCTGCTCCTTTTCCTCCTTCCACCATCCACTGTCAAGTAGAGCCCAGTGTCTCTTGTTTCCTTCTTTGTCTTCATAAATTCTTATACTTTAGCTCCCACTTATAAGTCAGAACAAATAATATTTGGTTTTCTGTTCCTTCATTAATTTGCTAAGAATAATAGCCTCCAGCTTCATTCATGTTTCTGCAAAAGACAGGATCTCATTCTTTTTTATGGCTGCATAGTATTCCATGGTGTATGGATACCACATTTTCTTTATCCAACTTGTCATCAGTGGGCATTTAGTTTGCTTCCACGTCTTTGTTGTTGTGAATAGTGCTGTAATGAACATTCATATGCATTTGTCTTTATGGTAAAATGACTTATATTCCTCTGGGTATATACCCAGTAATGAAATTGCTGGGTCAAATGGTAATTCTGCTTTTAGCTCTTTGAGGAATTGCCATGCTGCTTTCCACAATGGTTGAACTAATTTATATTTTCTCCAACATTTTATGTCTTCCCTTTTTCTCTGCCACCTCAGTAACATCAGTTATTTTTTAAAAAAATTAATAATAGGCATTCTGACTGGTGTAAGATGGTATTTCATTGTGGTTTTGATTTGTATTTCTCTAACAGATCAGTGATATTGAGCTTTTTTTCATATGCTTGTTGGTCACATGTATGTCTTCTTTTGAGAAGTGACTATTCATGTCCTTTGCCCACTTTTCAATGAGGTTGTTTTTTGCCTGTAAATTTGTTTAAGTTCCTTCTAGATGCTGAATATTAGACTTTTGTCAGATGCATAGTTTACAAATGTTTGCTCCCATTCTGTAGGTTGTCTGTAGTCTGTTAATAGTTTCTTTGGCTGTGCAGAAGCTCTTAAGTTTAATTAGATCTCACTTGTCAACTTTTGCTCTTGTTGCAATTGCTTTTGGTGTCTTTGTCATAAACTATTTGCCCTTTTCTGTGTCCAGAATAGTAGTGCCTAAGTTGTCTTCCAGGGTTTTTATAGCTTTGTGTTTCTTTCATTTATTTTTAATTCTTAAAAATTTTATTTCCTGTTCAGGGGTATATGTGTAGGTTTGTTACACAAGTAAACACATGTTTCAAGGGTTTGGTGTATGTTTTGTTTTGACACTGAGGTAATAAGCATAATACCTGATAGTCTTTCAATCCTCACCCTCCTCCCACCCTCCACCCTCAAGTAGGCCTCAGTGTCTGTAGTTCCATTCTTTGTATCCATATGTAATAAATGGTTAGCTCCCATTTACAAGTGAGAACATGTGGTATATATTTTTTTCCCTTCTACCAGGCCCAGTTCAGCCATAGAGACCCCCACTCAGGTCACACTGAAGGCATTAAGAAGCAGGTCACCAAGATAGAACAGCAAGGTGGGATAGCCTTCTGAGCTGAGAGCCTCAGGGGTTGACAGCATTCCAGGCTGAAGTTCTTCAGCAGAGTCTGATCCACATAGTTATTCTCTCTGAACAGGTGATTATTATTAACAAACGGGTGTTCTGTGTTTTCTCATAGAATCAAGATAAACTAGGTAGGCAGCTGGCACCTGCTTACCATTGATCAAGGACAAACTAGAAAGTATTCTCCATGAGGAAGCCATGGGGGCAGGGTCATATATCCTGTGCTTAAAGAGTTGTTTTAACCAGTGTATGATATACATATACTATCTTGCTACTTTAGAATGCCCCAAGTAGTTTTCCACTTCTGGGGGCAACTAGATTTTCCTTGCCATCATTTTTCTTAGCAAACAATATAATTTTATCATATACTCAGCATTTCTCAGCAATCATACACTCAGCATTTCTCAACACTGTTCCTGTGTTAGTTCACTTAAGATAATGACCTCCAACTCCATCCATGCTGCCACAAAGGACATGATGCCATTCTTTTTTATGACTGCATAGTATTCCATAGTGTATATACATGCCACATTTTCTTTATCCAGTCTACTGTTAATGAGCATTTAGGTTGATTCTATGTCCTTGCTACTATGAATAGCACTGCAATGAACATATAC
>JAKFGQ010000212.1:0-40685 GCA_021498475.1 Saguinus midas | reverse complement strand
AGGGGCAATAGTCAGGAGTCTATTTCATATGGCCACTCATTCAGAAACTCACTGAATGATACACACCTGGGTGATAGTCAGGAGTCTATTTCATATGGCCACTCATTCAGAGCCTCAGTGAATAATGCACACCTGGGGAATAGTCAGGAGTCTTTTTTATGCCACTTATTCAGAGTCTCATTCAATAATACACACCTGGAAGAGTTAAGAGTCTACTTCATATAGCCACTCATTTAGAGCCTCAGTGAATAATGCACACCTGGGGAATAGTCTGGAGTCTATTTCATATGGCCACTCATTCAGTGCCTCACTGAATGATACACACCTGGGGAATAGTCAGGAGTCTATTTCATATGGCCACTCATTCAGAGCCTTATTGAATAATGCACAATGGGGCAATAGTCAGGAGTCTATTTTATATGGCCTCTCATTTAGAGCTTCAGTGAATAATGCACACCTGGGGAATAGTCAGGAGTCTATTTCATATGGCCACTCATTCAGTGCCTCACTGAATGATACACACCTGGGGAATAGTCAGAGTCTATTTCATATGGCCACTCATTCAGAGCCTCAGTGAATAATGCACACCTGGGGAATAGTCAGAGTCCATGCCATATGACCACTGATTCAGTATCTCTCAGAATGATACACACCTGGGGAATAGTCAGGAGTCTATTTCATATGGCCACTCATTCAGAGCCTTACTGAATAATGCACAATGGGGCAATAGTCAGGAGTCTATTTTATATGGCCTCTCATTCAGAGATTCAGTGAATAATATTTCACGTGACCACTGATTTAGTATCTCTCAGAATGATACACACCTGGGAAAGTGTCAGGAGTCTATTTCATATGGCCACTCATTTAGAGCCTTATTGAATAATTCACAATGGGGCAATAGTCAGGTGACTATTTTATATGGCCTCTCATTTAGAGCTTCAGTGAATAATTAACTGCTATGGAGTAGTCAGGACGCTGTTTATGGTAGCCACGAATTAAGTGCCTCCCTGAATGATACAAACCTGGGTGATAGTCAGGAGTCTATTTTATATGGCCACTCATTCAGAAACTCACTGAATGATACACACCTGGGAAAGTGTCAGGAGTCTATTTGGTATGCACACTCATGCAGAACCTGTTTGCCCATATATTCAGAGCCTGAGTCAATAATACACACCTGGGGAATAGTCAGAAGTCTATTTCATATGGTCACTAACTCAAAGACTCATTAAATGATACACACCTGTGGACTAGTCAGGAGACTATTTCATATGGCCAAAGTTTCAGAGCCTCAGTGAATAATGCACACCTGGGGAATAGTCAGGAGTCTATTTCATATGGCCTCTCATTCAGAGCTTCACTGAATAAGGAACACCTGTATTGTAGTCAGAATTCTATTTCATATAGCCACATATTCAGAGCCTCACTGAATAATACACACCTGGGGAATAGTCAGGAGTCTATTTCATATGGCCACTCATTCAGAGCCTCACTGAATAATGCACACCTGGGGAATAGTCAGGAGTCTATTTCATATGGCCACTCATTCAGAGCCTCACTGAATAATACACACCTGGGGAATAGTCAGGAGTCTATTTCATATGGCCACTCATTCAGAACCTCAGTGAACAATCATATATACCTGGAAAATACTCAATTCTATTTAATATAGCCACTTATTCAGAGACTCACTGAATGATACACACCTGGGGAATAGTCAGGAGTCTATTTTATATGGCCACTCATTCAGTGCCTCAGTGGAAAATGCACAGCTGAGAAATAGTTAAGAGACATAGTCAGGAGTCTATTTTATATGGCCACTCATTCAGAAACTCACTGAATGATACACACCTGGGGAATAGTCAGAGTCCATGCCATATGGCCACTCATTCAGAGACTTACTAAATAATGCACAATGGGGCAATAGTCAGGAGTCTATTTCATATGGCCTCTCATTCAGAGATTCAGTGAATAATAAACACCTGTGGAGTAGTCAGGACCCTATTTAAGATAGCCACAAATTAAGCACCTCCTGAATGATACACACCTGGGAAAGTGTCAGGAGTCTATTTTATATGGCCACTCATTCAGAGCCTCAGTGAATAATGCACATGTGAATAAACACTAGTCTATTTCATATGGCCACTCATTCAGAAACTCACTGAATGATACACACCTGGGAAAGTGTCAGGAGTCTATTTCATATGGCCACTCTTTCAGTGTTTCAGTGAATAATACACACCTGGGAAAGTGTCAGGAGTCTATTTCATATGGCCACTCATTCAGGGCCTCAGTGAATAATACACACCTGGGAAAGTGTCAGGAGTCTATTTCATATGGCCACTCATTCAGAGCCTCAGTGAATAATGCACACCTGGGGAATAGACAGGAGTCTCTTTTATGCCACTTATTCAGAGTCTCATTCAATAATACACACCTAAGGAAGAGTTAAGAGTCTACTTCATATAGCCACTCATTTAGAGCCTCAGTGAATAATGCACACCTGGGAATAGTCAGGAGTCTATTTTATATGGCCACTCATTCAGTGCCTCACTGAATGATACACACCTGGGAATAGTCAGGATTCTATTTCATATGGCCACTCATTCAGAGCCTCATTGAATAATACACACCTGGGAATAGTCAGGAGTCTATTTTATATGGCCTCTCAGTTAAATAATGAACTTCTATGGAGTAGTCAAGTCACTGTTAAAGAGAGACGAATGAAGTGCCTCCTGAATGATACACACCTGTTTGTTAGTCAGGTGTCTATTTTATATGGCCTCTCATTCAGAGCCTCACTGAATAATACACACCTGGGAATAGTCAGGAGTCTATTTCATATGGCCACTCATTCAGAGCCTCAGTGAATAATGCACACATGGAGAATAATTAGGAGTCCATGTCATATGGCTACTCATTCAGACAATCAGTGAATAATGCACACCTGTGGAATAGTCAGAGTCTATTTTATATGGCCACTCATTCAGAGCCTCATTGAATATTATACACTTATGATATAGTCTGGAGTCTATTTCATGTGGTGACTCAGACAATCAGTGAATAATGCACACCTGAGAATAGTCAGGAGTCTATTTTATATGGCCACTCATTCAGAGCCTCAGTGAATAATACACACCTGGGAATAGTCAGGATTCTATTTCATATGGCCACTCATTCAGAGCCTCACTGAATGATACACACCTGGGAAAGTCAGAATTCTATTTCATATGGCCACTCATTCAGAGCCTTACTAAATAATGCACAATGGGGCAAGAGTCAGGAGTCTATTTTATATGGCCTCTCATTCAGAGATTCAGTGAATAATAAACACCTGTGGAGTAGTCAGGACCCTATTTAAGATAGCCACAAATTAAGCACCTCCTGAATGATACACACCTGTGGAATAGTCAGGAGTCTATTTGATATGGACACTCATACAGAACCTCTTGAATAATGCACATGTGGAGAATAATCACTAGTCTATTTCATGTGGTGATTCCTTTAGAGAATCATTGAATAACACACCTGTGAAGTAAAATCGAGTCTATTTTATATGGCCACCATTTCAGTGTTTCAGTGAATAATATATATATATATCTGGAATAGCCAGGAATCTCTTTTATATGGCCACTCATTCAGAGCCTCAGTGAATAATACACACCTGGGAATAGTCAGAGTCTATTTTATATGGCCACTCATTCAGAGCCTCAGTGAATAATGCACACCTGGGAATAGTCAGGAGTCTATTTCATATGGCCACTCATTCAGAGCCTCACTGAGTAATACACACCTGGAAAAGAGTTAAAATTTTCTTCATATAGCCACTCATTTAGAGCCTCAGTGAATAATGCACACCTGTGGAACAGACACTGGTCTATTTTGTATGGCCACAAAATCAAAGCCTGAGTGAGTAATGCACAACTTTGGAATAGTCAGGAGTCTATTTCATATGGCCAAACATTCAGAGCCTCAGTGAATAATACACACCTGGGAATAGTCAGGAGTCTATTTCATATAGCCACTCATTCAGAGCCTCATTGAATAATACACACCTGTGGAATAGTCAGGAGTCTATTTCATATGGCCAAACATTCAGAGCCTCAGTGACTAATACATACTGGGCATACTCAGGACACTATTACATATGGCCTCTCATTCAGAGCTTCACTGAATAATGAACACCTGGGGAAAGTCAGAATTCTATTTCATATAGCCACTCATTCAGAGCTCACTGAATAATGCACACCTGGGAATAGTCAGGAGTCTATTTTATATGGCCACTCATTCAGAGCCTCATTGAGTAATGCACAACTTTGGAATAGTCAGGAGTCTATTTCATATGGCCACTCATTCAGAGCCTCATTGAATAATGCACACCTGGGAATAGTCAGGAGTCTATTTTATATGGCCACTCATTCAGAAACTCGTGAATAATGCACACCTGTGAAATAGTCTGGAGTCTATTTGATATGATGGTTCATTCAGTGCCTCAGTGAATAATGCACACCTGGGAATAGTCAGGAGTCTATTTTATATGGCCACTCATTCAGAGCCTCACTGAGTAATACACACCTGGGAATAGTCAAGTCTATTTCATATGGCCACTCATTCAGAGCCTCAGTGAATAATACACACCTGGGGAATAGTCAGAGTCTATTTCATATGGCCACTCATTCAGAGATTCACTGAATAATGCACACCTGGGGAATAGTCAGGATTCTATTTCATATGGCCACTCATTCAGAGCCTCAGTGAATAATGCACACCTGGGGAATAGTCAGGAGTCTATTTCATATGGCCACTCATTCAGAGCCTCAGTGAATAATACACACCTGGGGAATAGTCAGAGTCTATTTCATATGGCCACTCATTCAGAGCCTCAGTGAATAATACACACCTGGGGAATAGTCAGAGTCTATTTCATATGGCCACTCATTCAGAGCCTCAGTGAATAATGCACAAATGTACAGTACTCAGCAGTCTATTTCATATGGCCACTCATTCAGAGATTCACTGAATAATAAAAAATTTGGATAGACATCATCCTGTTTCATATGATCACACAAGGAGAGCCTCACTGAGTAATACACACCTGGGGAATAGTCAGAGTCTATTTCATATGGCCACTCATTTAAAGCCTCAGTGAATAATGCACACCTGGGGAATAGTCAGAGTCTATTTCATATGGCCACTCATTCAGAGCCTCAGTGAATAATGCACACCTGGGGAATAGTCAGGAGTCTATTTCATATGGCCACTCATTCAGAGCCTCAGTGAATAATGCACACCTGGGGAATAGTCAGGAGTCTATTTTATATGGTCACTCATTCAGAAACTCACTGAATGATGCACACCTGGGGAATAGTCAGGAGTCTATTTCATATGGCCAAAGTTTCAGAGCCTCAGTGAATAATGCACACCTGGGGAATAGTCAGGAGTCTATTTCATATGGCCTCTCATTCAGAGCTTCACTGAATAAGAACACCTGTATTGTAGTCAGAATTCTATTTCATATGGCCACTCATTCAGAGCCTCACTGAATAATACACACCTGGGGAATAGTCAGAGTCTATTTCATATGGCCACTCATTCAGAGCCTCAGTGAATAATACACACCTGGGGAATAGTCAGAGTCTATTTCATATGGCCACTCATTCAGAGCCTCACTGAATAATGCACACCTGTGGAATAGTCAGGAGTCTATTTCATATGGCCACTCATTCAGAGCCTCAGTGAATAATACACACCTGGGGAATAGTCAGAGTCTATTTCATATGGCCACTCATTCAGAGCCTCACTGAATGATACACACCTGGGGAATAGTCAGAGTCTATTTCATATGGCCACTCATTCAGTGCCTCAGTGGAAAATGCACAGCTGAGAAATAGTCAAGAGGATATAGTCAGGAGTCTATTTTATATGGCCACTCATTCAGAGACTCACTGAATAATACACACCTGGGGAATAGTCAGAGTCTATTTCATATGGCCACTCATTCAGAGCCTCACTGAATAATACACACCTGGGGAATAGTCAGAGTCTATTTCATATGGCCTCTTATTCAGAGCTTCAGTGCATAATAAACAGCTGTGGAGTAGTCAGGACCCTATTTAAGGTAGCCACTAATTAAGCACCTCCTGAATGATACACACATGAGTGATTGTCAGGAGGCTATTTGATATGGACACTCATTCAGAGCCTCAGTGAATAATGCACATGTGGGGAATAAACACTAGTCTATTTCATATGGCCACTCATTCAGAGCCTCAGTGAATAATACACACCTGGGGAATAGTCAGAGTCTATTTCATATGGCCACTCATTCAGAGCCTCAGTGAATAATGCACACCTGTGGAATAGTCAGGAGTCTATTTCATATGGCCACTCATTCAGAGCCTCAGTGAATAATACACACCTGGGGAATAGTCAGAGTCTATTTCATATGGCCACTCATTCAGAGCCTCAGTGAATAATGCACACCTGTGGAATAGTCAGGAGTCTATTTCATATGGCCACTCATTCAGAGCCTCAGTGAATAATACACACCTGGGGAATAGTCAGAGTCTATTTCATATGGCCACTCATTCAGAGCCTCAGTGAATAATGCACACCAGGGTTATAGTCTGGAGCCTCTTTTATATGGCCACTCATTCAGAGCCTCACTGAATAATACACACCTGGGGAATAGTCAGAGTCTATTTCATATGGCCACTCATTCAGACTTCATAGAATAATTTATAAAAAATTTTCCAAGATGGCGCCGTAGAAACAACTCAGAATTGCATCTCTCAGTGAAGGCACAGAGGGTGAGTCCTAGCCGCATTCTCATACAGACCTTTGTTGCCCACAGAACGCGGAATTTGTCAGGTGTAGGAGAAACCTGGGACACCAGCACAGCAGCTGTTTTGGCTTGTGCAGCCAGTTCAGCCGCTGCTGCAGTTAAGCGGCACCCAGCACAAAACTCACTGGACTGGGTGCCCTGTTAAACCAGCAATCTGAGATTTGGAAGGACAGATTTACATGTCCATCTGATTAAACGGGACTCTGACAATCGGACAGACCAGGAGATTCCTGGGAATCATGATTTGAGCCGGTGCAGTGTGCAGCGGCACAGGAGATTACCCGGATTCCAGTGTCCTATCAGCAGGCTACTGGGGCGCCAGTGAGAGAGTCAACCATTCAAATTGGGGAGAAAAAGAGAGAGAGAGAGAGAGAGAGAGAGAGAGAGGATGGTCTCTGAGGCAGAGAGCCAGGTTATCGGGCCCAGCAGGTTCCACCATCACGGGGATAAGCACGACGGAGATTGGAGGCACTCCGGATTGAGAGTTTTGCTGTGGGCTCAGCTGAATCCAGGATGTTGCAACCCGGTGGGGGAGGGTCATCCACCACTATGGATGCAATCCGCCCCTACTGAGGTACACGCCCAGTGCTGACGCAGCCTCTCATTGCTGAGGCAACCCGCCATAACAGAGAGACTCCATCAGCAGGGCTGAGCGCACCACATTAGAACAGAACCAGGTGGCAGCAGGGCAAACCCACTCTAGCAGGGTGGAGCCACATCAGGCAAATAGTAAATAGACTACCTTTTAGCCGGGCAGAACAGTGCAACAGATACTCATAAAGAAATCCCGAACTCCCTGAGATGAGTATCTGAGGGAATAAAAAAAAGGTTTTATAAGTTCTGCTGCAGCCGACCAAAACACAGGTGCCCAACAAACCTGAATGAACAACGGAGCTCACAGCTCAGCACTGGAGCTTCTATAAAGTACAGACTGTCTCCTCAAGCAGCACCCTGACCCCTGTATATCCAAAGAGTCACCTCTAAAAAGGAGTAATCAGACTGATATTTGGCAGGCATCATTCTGGGACAAAGATAGCAGAAGAAAAAACTGGTATCATCCCTCACTGTTTTCACAGCTGCTACAGGTGTACCCAGACAAGCAGGGCCTGAAGTGGACCTCAGCACTAGAACAGCAGGGTTGCTAGTTGATTAGAAGGAAAACTAAGTAACAGAAATACTTCATCATCAACAATCTCCACCAGAGACCCAATTGAAAATCAGCAACTACTAAGACGACAGGTGGATAAATCCACAAAGATGGGAAGAAACCAGCGCAAAAAAGGAGGAAAACACCAAAACCAAAACACCTCACCTCCTACAAAGGACCAAAACTCCTCACCAGCAAGGAACAAAGCTGGACGGAGAATGAGTGACAAAATGATGGAATCAGACTTCAGAAAGTGGATAATGAGAAACTTCAGTGAGCTAAAGAACATGTTCTAAATCAGTGCAAAGAAACTAAGAACCTTGAAAAAGATTTGAAAAAGATTCGAGAAATGATAACAAGAATGGACAACTTAGAGAGGAATATGAATGAATTGAAGGAGCTGAAAAACACAACACGAGAACTTCATAAGCATGCACAAGTTTCAACAGCCGAATTGACCAAGCAGAAGAAAGAATATCAGAAGTTGAAGATCAACTCAATGAAATAAAACGAGAAACCAAGATTAAAGAAAAAGCACAAAAGGAATGAACAAAATCTCCAAGAAATGTGGGACTATGTGAAGAGACCAACCTACGTTTGATAGGTGTACCAGAATGTGATGAAGAGAATGAATCCAAGCTGGAAAACACTCTTCAGGATATTATCCAGGAAAATTTCCCCAACCTAGCAAGACAGGTCAATACTCAACTCCAGGAAATACAGAGAACACCACAAAGATACTCTGCAAGAAGAGCAACCCCAAGGCACATAATCGTCAGATTCACCAGGGTTGAAATGAAGGAGAAAATACTAAGGGCAGCCAGAGAGAAAGGTCAGGTCACCCACAAAGGGAAGCCCATCAGACTCACAGCAGATCTCTCGGCAGAGACTCTACAAGCCAGAAGAGTGGGGCCAATATTCAACATCCTTAAAGAAAAGAACTTTCAACCCAGAATTTCATATCCAGCCAAACTGAGCTTCATAAGTGAAGGAAAAATAAAATCCTTCATGAACAAGCAAGTACTCAGAGATTTTGTCACCACTAGGCCTGCTTTACAAGAGCTCCTGAAAGAGGCACTACACATGAAAAAACAACCAGTACCAGCCATCCTAAAACATACCAAATGCTAAAGAGCATCAACAAAATGAAGAATCTACATGAACCAATGGGCAAAACAGCCAGCTAGCATCAAAATGGCAGTATCAAATTCACACATAACAATATTAACCCTAAATGTAAATGGGCTAAATGCACCAATCAAAAGACACAGACTGGCAAATTGGATAAAAACAAAACCCATCGGTGTGCTGTATCCAGAAACCCACCTCACAGATACACAAAGGCTCAAAATAAAGGATGGAGGAAGATTTACCAAGCAAATGGAGAGCAAAAAAAAGCAGGAGTTGCAATTCTCATCTCTGATAAAATAGACTTTAAAGCAACAAAGATCAAAAGAGACAAAGAAGGTCATTACATAATGGTAAAAGGATCGATACAACAAGAAGAGCTAACGATTCTAAATATATATGGACCCAATGTATGCAGGAGCACCCAGATATATAAGGCAAGTTCTTAATGACTTACAAAGAGACTTAGACTCCCACACAATAATAGTGGGAGACTTTAACACTCCACTGTCAATATCAGACAGATCAACCAGACAGAAAATTAACAAGGATATCCAGGACTTGAACTCAGACCTGGAACAAGCAAACCTGATAGACATTTACAGAACTCTCACCCCAAATCCACAGAATATACATTCTTCTCAGCACCACATCACACCTACTCCAAAATTGACCACATAATTGGAAGTAAAGCACTCCTCAGCAAATGCAAAACAACTGAAATCATAACAAACAGTCTCTCAGACCATAGTGCAATCAAGTTGGAACTCAGAATTCAGAAAATAACTCAGAACCGCACAGCTTCATGGAAACTGAACAACTGGCTCTTGAATGTTGATTGGATAAACAATGAAATGAAGGCAGAAATAAAGTTCTTTGAAACCAATGAGAATGAAGACACAACATACCAGAATCTCTGGGACACATTTAAAGCAGTCTGTAGAGGAAAATATATAGCAATAAGTGCCCACATGAGAAGAGTGGAGAGATCCAAAATTGACACCCTATCGTCAAAATTGAAAGAGCTAGAGGAGCAAGATCAAAAAGCTCAAAACCTAGCGAAGACAAGAAATAACTAAGATCAGAGCAGAACTGAAGGAGATAGAGACAAGAAAACCCTTCAAAAATCAATAAATCCAAGAGCTGGTTTTTCAAAAGATCAACAAAATAGACAGACCACTAGCCAGACTGATAAAAAGAAAAGAGAACAACCAAATAGATGCAATAAAAAAACGATAAAGGAAATCACCACAGATTCCACAGAAATTCAAACCATCATCAGAGAATACTACAAACAACTCTATGCATATAAACTAGTAAATCAGGAAGAAATGGATAAATTCCTGGACACCTGTGTCCTCCCAAGCCTAAACCAGGAGGAAGCCGAAACTATGAATAGACCAATAACAAGGTCTGAAGTTGAGGCAGCAATTAAGAGCCTACCACACAAAAAGCCCAGGTCCAGATGGGTTCACAGCTGAATTCTACCAGACACACAAAGAGGATCTGGTACCATTCCTTCTGAAACTATTCCAAATAATCAAAAGAACCCTTCCCAAATCATTTTATGAGACCAACATCATCCTGATACCAAAACCAGGCAGAGACTCAACAAGAAAAGAAAACTTCAGGCCAATATCCATGATGAACATAGATGCAAAATCTTCAATAAAATACTGGCAAACCGATTGCAACAGCACATTAAAAACTTATCCATCATGATCAAGTAAGTTCATCCCGGGATGCAAGGCTGGTTCAACATACACAAGTCTATAAATGTAATTCACCACATAAACAGAAGCAAAAACAAAACCACATGATTATCTCAATTGATGCACAGAAGGCATTTGACAAAATTCAACAGCCCTTTATGCTAAAACCCTCAATAAACTTGGTATTGATGGAACATATCTCAAAGTAATAAAAGCTATTTACGACAAACCAACAGCCAATATCATACTTAATGGCAAAAACTGGAAGCATTCTTTGAAATCTGGCATTGAACAAGGATGCCCTCTCACCACTTATTCAACATAGTACTGGAAGTTCTAGCCAGAGCAATCAGGCAAGAAAAAGAAAATAAAATATATTCAAATAGAAAAGATGAAAGCCAAATTGTCTCTATTTGCAGATGACATTATAATATACCTAGAAGACCCCATCACCTCAGCCCAAAAACTCCTGAAACTGATTATCAATTTCAGCAAATTCTCAGAATATAAAATCAATGTGCAAAAATCACAAATATTTCTATACACCAATAACAGACTTAAAGAAAGAATCAAGAACGAACTGCCATTCACAATTGCTACAAAGAAAATAAAATACCTAGAAATACAACGCACAAGGAACGTAAGGGACGTCTTTAAGGAAAACTACAAACCACTGTTCAACAAAATAAGGGAGGACACAAACCGATGGAGAAACATTCCACGTTCGTGGTTAGGAAGAATCAATATCGTGAAAATGGCTATATTGCTTAAAGTAATTTATACAATCAATGCTATCACCATCAAACTACCATTGAATTTCTTCACAGAACTGGAAAACCACCATGAATTCATATGGAACCAAAAAGAGCCCACATAGCCAAGTCAATTCTAAGCAAAAGAACAGAGCGGGAGTCATCACACTACCAGACTTCAAACTATTCTACAAGGCTTCAGAAATCAAAACACCATGGTACTGGTACCAAAACAGAGATATAGACGAATGGAACAGAACAGAGGCATCGAAGGAAACACAACATATCTACAACCATATAATCTTTGATAAACCAGACAAAAACAAATGGGGAAAATATTCCTGTTTAATAAATGGTGTTGGGAAAACTGGCTAGCCATGTGCAGAAAGCAGAAACTGGACCCCTTCTGACACCTTACACTAAAATTAACTCCAGATGGATTAAAGACTTAAACATAAGACCTGGCACCATAAAAACCCTAGAAGAAAATCTAGGCAAAACCATTCAGGACATAGTAGTTGGCAAGGACTTCATGACCAAAACACCAAAAGCATTGGCAACAAAAGCCAAAATAGACAAATGGGACCTAATCAAACTCCACAGCTTCTGCATGGCAAAAGAAACAGTCACTAGAGTGAATCGGCAACCATCAGAATGGGAAAAATCTTTGCAGTTTACACATCTGACAAAGGGCTGATATCCAGAATTTACAAAGAACTCAAACAGATTTACAGGAAAAAAACAAACAAGCCCATTCAAAATGGGCAAAGGATATGAACAGACACTTTACAAAGAAGACATACATGAGGCCAACAAACACATGAAAAAATGCTCATCATCACTGGTCATTAGAGATGCAAATCAAAACCACATTGAGATACCATCTCACGCCAGTTAGAATGGTGATCATTAAAAATCTGGAGACAGCAGATGCTGGAGGATGTGGAGAAATAGGAACACTCTTACACTGTTGGTGGGAGTGTAAATTAGTTCAACCATTGTGGAAGACAGTGTGGCGATTCCTCAGGGACCTAGAAATAGAAATTCCATTTGACCCAGCAATCCCATTACTGGGTATCTATCCAAAGGACTATAAATCGTTCTACTATAAGGACACATGCACACGAATGTTCATTGCAGCACTGTTTACAATAGCAAAGACCTGGAACCAACCCAAATGCCCAACAATGATAGACTGGACTGGGAAAATGTGGCACATATACACCATGGAATATTATGCAGCAATCAAAATGATGAGTTTGTGTCCTTTGTAGGGACATGGATGAATCTGAGAACATCATTCTCAGCAAACTGACACAAGAACAGAAAAAGAAATACCGCATATACTCACTCATAGGTGGGTGAGAAAATGAGAACACATGGACACAGAGGCGGTCTACTATACACTGGGGACTGTTGGGGGAATGGGGAGGGACAGCGGGGGGCTGGGGGATAGCCTGGGGATGAATGCCAAGTGTGGGTGAGGGGAGGAAAGCAGCAAAAGCACACTGCCATGTGTGTACCTATGCAACTATCTTGCTTGTTCTGCACATGTACCCCAAACCTATAATGCAATAAAAATTTAAAAAAAAAAAAAAAAAATAGACTAGTGTCTATTCCACACATATGCATTACACACTGAGGCTGTAAATGAGTGGCCATATAAAGTAGACTCCTAACTCTTCCCCAGGTGTGTATTATTTCGTAAGGCTCTCCTTGTGTGATCATATAAAACAGGTGATGTCTATCCCAAATATTTTTATTATTCAGTTAATCTCTGAATGAGTGGCTTTATGAAGTAGACTGCTGAATACTGTACATTTGTGCATTATTCACTGAGGCTATGAGTCAGCGGCCTTAGGAAATGAAATGCTGACTGTTCCACAGGAGTGTATTATGCACTGAGGCTCTGAATGAGTGGCTGTGTGAAATACACTCCTGGCTACTCCACAGGTGTGCATTATTCACTGAGGCTATTAATGAGTGTTCATATGACATAGCCTCCCGATTACTGACCAGATGTGTATTACTCAATGAGGCCCTTAAACAATGGTGATATGAAATAGAATCTTGTCTAATTCCCTGGTGAGCATTAAACAGTAATGCTCGGATTGAGCCGCCATATGTCACAGACTCTAACTAGTCCACAGGTGTGTTGCATTCTATGAGTTTCTGAATAATTGGTCACGTGAAATAGACTCCTGACTATTCCCCAGGTGTGTATTACTTACTAAGGGTATGGATAAGTGGCTACATAAAATAGCCACTTAACTATTTCTTTCGTGTGCATTTTCCACTGAGGCACAGAATGATCCATCATATCAAATAGACTACAAACTCTTTCACAGGTGTGCATTATTCCACGAGTTTCTGAATGAGTGGCCATATGAAGTAGACTCCTGCGTATTCCCCAGGTATGTATGATTCAAGGAGGCTCTGAATGAGTGGCCATGTGAAATACACTCCTGACATTTCCATAGATGGTTATTATTCAATGAGGTTCTGAATGAGTGGACATAGAAAAGAGACTCCTGAATACTCGCAGGAGTGCATTTTTAGGTTTGGCTCTGAAAGAGTGTCTTTATGAAATAGAATCCTGACTTTCCCCCAGGTTTTCATTAGTCAGTGGAACTCTGAATGAGAGGCCATATGTAATAGTGTCCTGACTATGCCCCCCTATGTATTAGTCACTGAAACTCTGAATGTTAGGCCACATGAAATAGCCTGCTGACTTTTCCACAGGTGTGTATTATTTAATGAGGCTTTGAGTTAGTGATTAGATGAAGTAGATCCCTTACTATTCCTGAGTATCCCAATAATTCCTCAGTATTAATAACTGATACACTGATTAAGTTGGCATATGGAATAGACTCCTCATTATTCCAAAGTTGTGCATTACTCACTCAGGCTTTGATTTTGTGGCCATACAAAATAGACCAGTGTCTGTTTCAAAGGTTTGCATTATTTTCTGAGACTCTAAATGAGTGGCTATATGAAGAAGACTTTTAAATCTTTCCTAGCTGTGTTCTACGAAATGAGTCTGAATAAGTGAGCCTGTCTATTCCACAGGTGTGCATTATATGCAGAGACTCTCAATGTGTGGCCATTTGAAGTAGACACTAGACAATTTCCCAGGGGTGTATAATTAACTGAGGCCCTGAACGAGTTGCATATGAAAGAGATTTGTTGCTATTCCAGATATGTATATTATTCACTGAAACACTGAAATGGTGGCCATATGAAATAGACTCGATATTACTTCACAGGTGTGTGTTATTCAATGATTCTCCAAAGGAATCACCACATGAAATAGACTAGTGATTATTATTCACGTGTGCATTATTCAAAGAAGTTCTGTATGAGTGTCCATACCAAATAGACTCCTGATGTTCACACAGGCATGTATCATTCAGGAAGGTGCTTAAATGTGGTTATGTTAAATAGTGTCCTGACTACTCCCCAGGTGTTTATTATTCACTGAATCTCTGAATGAGAGGCCATATAAAATAGACTCCTGACTCTTGTTCCGTTGTGCATTATTTAGTAAGTCTCTAAATGAGTGTTCCTATGGAATAGAGTTTTGAAGATTCCTTGGTGTGTATCATTCAGAGAAATACTGAATCAGTGGTCACATGAAACAGAATCATGACTATTACCGTGGTATGCATTATTTACTGTGGCTTTTAGTGGCCCTATAAAATAGACTCCTAATATTTACAGAGTATTCCTCATGTGTGCATTATTCACTAATTCTCTGAGTGGCCACATGAAATAGACTCCATACTATATCATAAGTGTATAATATTCGGTGAGGCTGTGAAAGAGTGTCCACATAAGACATACATCTTGTAACTCCAAATGTGTGCGTTATTCACTGATTGTCTGAATGAGTAGCCATATGACATGGACTCCTAATTATTCTCCATGTGTGCATTATTCAAACAGGTTCTACAAGAGTGTGCATACCAAAGAGACTTCTGACACTTTCCCAGGTGTGTATTCTTCAGTTATTCCCAGAATGAGAGATCATATGAAATAGACTCCTGACTATCACCCAGGTGTGTACCATTCAGGGAGGCACTTAATTCGTGGCTACAATAAACAGCGTCCTGACTACTCCATAGAAGTTCATTATTAACTGAAGCTATAAATGACAGGCCATATAAAACAGTCATCTGACTATTGCCTCATTGTAAATTTTTCAATAAATATCTGAATGAGTGGCAGTATGGAATAGAATCCTGATGATTCCACAGGTGTGTATCATTTAATGAGTCTTTGAGTTAGTGACCACATAAAATAGACTTCTGACAATTCTCCAGGTGTGTATTATTAACTCAGACTATGAATATATGGGAATAAGGAATAGACTACTGACTATTCCAAAGTTGTGCATTACTCACTCAGGCTTTGATTTTGTGGCCATATAAAATAGACTAGTGTCTATTCCACATGCGTGCATTACTCACTTAGGCTTTCAATGAGTGGCCATATAAAGTAAACTCCTAACTATTCCTCAGTTGTGTATTACTCAGTGAGGCTCTCCTTGTCTGATCATATGAAACAGGATGATGTCTATCCCAAATATTTTTATTACTCAGTGAATCTCTAAATGAGTGACTTTATGATATAGACTGCTGAGTACTGTACATTTGTGCATTATTCACTGAGGCTATGGGTCAGTGGCCTTAAGAAATGAAATGCTGACTGCTCCACAGGTGTTTATTATTCACTGAGGCTCTGAATGCGTGGTTGTGTGAAATACACTCCTGGCTACTTCACAGGTGTGCATTATTCACTGAGGCCATGAATGAGTGTTCCTAAGATATAGCCTCCTGATTACTGACCAGATATGCATTACTCAATGAGGCTCTTACTATTGTTATAGTAATTCTATTGTTACTATAACTATTGTTATAGTTATATGAAATAGAATCCTAACTAATTCCCAGGTATGCATCAATCAGTAATGCTCTGATTGAGCGGCCATATATCATAGACTCTAACTAGTCCAAAGGTGTGTAGCATTCACTGAGTTTCTGAATAATTGGCCACATGAAATAGACTCCTGACTATTCCCCAGGTCTGTATTACTTACTAAAAATATGGATGAGTGACTACATAAAATACCCTCTTAACTATTCCTCCCGTGTGCATTTTCCACTGAGGCACTGAATGAACCATCATATCAAATAGACTCCATACTATTTCGCAGGTGTGCATTATTCCACGAGTTTCTCAATGAGTGGCCATATGAAATAGACTCTTGAGTATTCCCCAGGTATGTATAGTTCAATGAGTCTCTGAATGAATGGCCATGTGAAATACACTCCTGACATTTTCATAAATGTGTATTATTCCTTGAGGCTCTGAATGAGTAGACATTGGAAAGAGACTCCTGAATAGTCACAGGAGTGCATTTTTAGGTTTGGCACTGAAAGAGTGCCTTTATGAAATAGAATCCTGACTTTCTCCCAGGTGTTCATTATTCAGTGAAGCTCTGATTGAGAGGCAATATGTAATAGTGCCCTGAGTATGCCCCAGTATGTATTAGTAACTGAGGATCTCAATGTTTGGCCATATGAAATAGCCTCCTGACTATTCCACAGGTGTTTATTATTTAATGAGGCTTTGAGTCAGTGATTAGATAAAATAGATCCTTTACTATTCCTAAGGTGTGTATTATTGACTGAGGCACTGACTAAGTGGGCATATAAAATAGACTCTTCATTTTCTTTCTTTTTTTTTTTCTTTTTTAATTTTATTGCATTATAGGTTTGGGGTACATGTGCAGAACAGCAAGATAGTTGCATAGTACACACATGGCAGTGTGCTCTGCTGCTTTCCTCCCCTCACACTTGGCATTCATCCCAGGCTATCCCCGCTGTCCCTCCCCATTCCCCCAACAGTCCCCAGTGTATAGTAGACCGCCTCTGTGTCCATGTGTTCTCATTTTTCTCACCCACCTATGAGTGAGTATATGCATTTTTCTGTTCTTGTGTCAGTTTGCTGAGAATGATGTTCTCCAGATTCATTTTTCTAAATTTGTGCATTACTCACTCAGGCTTTGATTTTGTGGCCATACAAAATAGACCAGTGTTTGTTCCACAGATGTGCATTATTTTCTGAGGCTCTAAATGACTGGCTATATGAAGAAGACTCCTAACTCTTTTCCAGGTGTGTATTACTGAATGAGACTGAATAAGTGAGCCTAAGAAAAGGACTCCTGTCTATTTCCCAGGTGTGTATTATTCAGAGGCTCTGAATGAGTGGCCATATGAAATAGACTCTGACTATTCCCAGGTGTGCATTATTCACTGAGGCCCTGAACGAGTGGCCATATAAAATAGACTCCTGACTATTTCACAGGTGCATATTATCTACTGAGGGTAAGAATGAGTGTCCAAATGAAATAGTCCCCTGGCTACTCCACAGATGTGCATTATTCACCGAGGCTCTGAATGAATGTCCATCGGAAATAGACTCCAAATTATTCTTTATATGTGTGTATTATTCAGTTAGGCTCTGAATATTTGGCCATATTAATTAGATTCTTTACTATCACAAGGGTGTGTATTATTCACTGAGGCTCTGAATATGTATCTACATGAAATAGACTTCTGACAACTCCACATTATATAGGGACACTCCGAATGAGAGGCCACATGGAAAAGACACCTGACTCTTCCACAGGTGTGCATAATTCAGTGAGACTCTGAATGAGATGATAAAATCGAATCCTAACTACTTCCCCAGGTGTGTACACTCAGTGAGGCTCTCAATGAGTAGCCATTAGAAAAGGGATTTCTGAATATTCAGCAGGTGTACATTATTCAGTAATCCTCTGAATGAGTGGCCATAAGAAATAGACTCCAGATTATATAACAAGTGTGTAATATGCGGTGAGGCTGTGAAAGAGTGGCCATATGAAACAGACTTAATACTCCACAGGTGTGCATTATTCACTGATTGTGTGAATCAGTAGCCATAAGATATAGACTCCTAATTATTCTCCATGTTTGCATTATTTAAACAGGTTTTGTATGAGATTGCATACAAAATATCCTGCTGACACTCCGTCATGTGTGTATTTTTCAGTGATTAGCGGAATGAGAGGTCATATGAAATAGACTCTTCACTATTACCCAGGTTTGTATCATTCAGGGTGGCACTTAATTCGTGGCTCTTTTAAACAGTGACTTGACTACTCCATAGAAGTTCATTATTTAACTGAAGCTCTGAATGTGAGGCCATTTAAAATAGACACCTGACTATTGCCCATTGTGAATTATTCTATAAGGCTCTGAATGTGTGATAGTACAGAATAGCATCCTTATGATTCCCCAGGTTTGTATCATTCAGTGAGGCACTGAATGAGTGGCCATATAAAAGGGGCTCCAGACTATTACCCTGGTGTGCATTATTCACTGAGGCTCTAAATGAGTGGCTGTATGAAGTAGATCATTAACTCTTCCTTAGGTGTGTATTATTGAATGAGACTCTGAATAAGTGGGCATAAAAAATACACTCCTGGCTATTGCCCAGGTATGCATTATTTACAGAGACCCTGAATTTGTAGACATTTGAAGGAATCTCTTGACTGTTTCCAAGGGGTGTATTATTCACCAAGGCCTTGAACGAGTGGCCCTATGAAAGACATTCTTGACTATTCAGATATACATATTATTCACTGAAACACTGAAAGAGTGGCCATATCAAAAGACCCCATTTTACTCCACAGGCGTGCGTTATTTTTTGATATTTCAAACAAATCACCATATGAAATAGACTAGTGTTTATTCCCCACATGTGCAGTATTCGAAGAGGTTCTGTATGAGTGTCCATATCAAATAGCCTCCTGACAATCATGCATGTGTGTATCATTCAGTGAGTTGCTTAATTTGGGGCTACCTTAAATAGGGTCCTGACTACTCCACAGCTGTTTATTATGCACTGAAACTCTGAATAAGAGCTCATATAAAATAGACTCCAGACTATTCCCCAGGTGTGCATCATTCAGTGAGTCTCTGAATAAGTGGCTATATTAAATAGAATCCTGAGTATTCCCCAGGTATATATGATTCTTCACTGACGTTCTGAATGAGTGGCCATGAAATACACTCCTGACTTTTCCACAGGTTTGTATTATTCAGTGAGGCTCTGAATAAGTCGCCATATGAAATAGACTGCTGAGTACTGTACATTTGTGCATTATTCACTGAGGCTCTAAATGAGTGGCTATATGACATAGAAACTTGACTTTCCTTAAGGTGTATGTTATTCAGTGAGGCTCTGAATGAGTGGCCATATGAAATAGACTGCTGAGTACTGTACATTTGTGCATTATTCAGTGAAGCTCTGAAGGAAAGTACATATGTAATAGTGTCCTGAGTATTCCCCAGATATGCATTATTCACTGAAACACTGAAAGAGTGGCCATATGAAATAGACTCCTGACTATTCCCCAGGTGTGTATCACTTAATGAGTCTTTGAGTTAGTGACCATATGAAATAGACTCCTGACTATTCCCCAGGTGTGTATTATTGACTCAGATGAATATATGGGCATATGGAATAGACTACTGACTATTCCAAAGTTGTGCATTACTCACTCAGGCTTTGATTTTGTGGCCATATATAATAGACTAGTGTCTATTCCACAGGTGTGCATTATTCACTGAGGCTGTAAATGAGTGGCCATATAAAATAGACTCCTGACTATTCCCCAGGTGTGTATTACTCAGTGAGGCTCTTTGTGTGATCATATGAAACAGGATGATGTCTATCCCAATAATGTTTATTATTCAGTGAGGCTCTGAATGAGTGGCCATATGAAATAGACTCCTGACTATTCCCCAGGTGTGTATTATTCACTGAAGCTCTGAATGAGTGGCCATATGAATAGACTACTGACTATTCCAAAGTTGTGCATTACTCACTCAGGCTTTGATTTTGTGGCCATATAAAATAGACTCTGACTATTCCACAGGTGTGCATTATTCACTGAGGCTGTAAATGAGTGGCCATATGAAATAGACTCTTAACTATTCCCCAGATGTGTATTACTCAGTGAGGTCATAATGAGTGATCATATGAAACAGAATGATGTCTATCCCAAATGTTTTTATTATTCAATGAATCTCTAAATGAGTTAACATATGAGACTGCTGAGTACTACATTTGTGCATTATTCACAGGCTGAGTCAGTGGCCTTATAAATGAAATACTGACTTGTTTCACAGGTGTGTATCATTCACTGAGGCTCGAAATGAGTGGCTATGTAGAAACACTTCTGGCTACTCCCCAGTGTGCATTATTCACTGAGGGGCTATGAACAGAGTGTTCATATGACAATAGCCTTCTGATTACTGACCAGTGTGCATTACTCAATGAGGTTCTTAAACAATGGTGCCATTTGAAACGGAATACTGACTAATTCCCAGATGTACATCAATCAGTAATGCTCTGAATCAATATTCCATAGACTCTAGAATCTCCAAGAGTGTAGCATTCAATGAGGTTTGAAAAATGGCCATGAAATAGACCTATTTTTCATGTGTGTATCATTCACTGAGCTCTGAAGGAGTGTTCCTATGACAGAGATTCCTGATGATTATCTGGTGTGTCATTAGTGAGATACTGAATTAGTGGTCATATGAAACAGGATCCTGACTATTATCCCCAGGTGCATTATTCACTGAGGCTCTTTGTGATATGAGAATAAACTTCTAATATTCACTTGTCTATTCCACATGTGCATTATTCACTGAGGCTGTAAATGAGTGGCCATTCACTATAGAAACATTATCGCCTCGAACTCTCCCAGGTGTGTATTAACCCCTTTGCAGGGGTACTCTCTTGTGTGATCATATGAACAGGATGATGTCTATCCAATATGTTTATTATTCAGTGAATCTGAATGAGTTTATGAAATAGACTGCTGAGTACTGTACATTTGCATTATTCACTGAGGCTATGAGTCATATATGAAATGAAATGCTGACTTCACAGGTGTGTATTATTCACTGAGGCTCTGAATGAGTGGCTGTGTGAAATACACTTCTACTCCACAGGTGTGCATTATTCACTGAGGCTCTGAATTAGGGTGAGTGTAACTAATAAGCCCCGGACATATGGCCACATAAATAGCCTCCCACTGATTACTGACCAGGTGTATTATTCAATGAGGCTCTAAACAATGGTGATATGAAAGAATCTAATAGTGCATCATTCAGAATGCTCTGATTGAGCTTAATAGACTCTAACTCCACAGGTGTGCATTCACTGATTTCTGAAAATGAAATAGACTCCTGACTATTCCTTTGTGCATTCAGTAGGCTCTGAATGAATGGTCCTGGAACAGAATCTGATATTCTGTGTCATTCAGTGAGATACTGAATGGTCATATGAAACAGGATCCTGACTACTGGTGTGCATTATTCACTGAGCTTGTGGCCATATAGACTAATATTCAGAGTATTCTCATGTGCATTATTCACTGATTCTCTGAGTGGCCATGTAATAGACCCTGACTATTCCCAGTAGTGTATTTCTGGGGTTCTAATAACCATATGAATAGACTGATTATTTCACAGGTGTAATATTCAGTGAATCTATGAATTGGGGGTAATATAATAGTATCCTCAGTATTCACAGACATGTGATTCACTGAGGCAATAATGATGTTTATATTAATAGAATCCTGACTATTCAAGCTGTATCATTCAGTGAGGCTCTGAATGATGCCATATGAAAGGCTCCTGAGTACTAAACAGCTGTGAATTATTCACTGAGCTCTGAATGAATGTCCATGAAATAGACTCAAATTATTCTCAGGTGTGTATTATTCAGTGAGGCTCTGAATATGTGGCCATAATTAGACTTACTATCACAGGTGTATTATTCACTGAGGCTCTGAATATGTCTACATGAAATAGACCCTGACTACCCCACATTATTCATTGACACTGAATGAGAGGCCACATGAAAAGACACCTGACTATTCCACAGGTGCATTATTCAGTGAGACTCTGAATGAGATAAACAGAATCTATTTCCCAGGTGTGTACATTCAGTGACTGCCCCGCAGTTTCAATGAGGCGTTCCTACCATAAAAAAGAGACTCTGACTATTCCACATGTGCATTATTCAGAATTGACCTCTGAATGATAGTGGCCATAAGAATAGCGCGAGTGGTCCAGATTATATCAAGCCCATTGAAGTCATAAATGACTTAGGCTAAGTCCGGAAAAAATATGTTCGAGGTATTCTGTGAAGGTGCTAGAGGCTTTTTAGAGTCCATATGAGTGCAGCGAATCGTTCGATTGTACACTGTAGAATGATCCACAGGTATGCGTTATTCACTGATGTGTGAATCAGCCATATGACATAGACTCGCTAACAATAATTGTGGACTCATGCATTATTTAAACAGGTTCTATGTATGAGTGAAATAGCAGAGCGCGGAAAATCAGAGATGTCTTTCACTGACACACATAGACCACCACCTAAGTAATCACCCTGGTGGGAACTGGCGGTAGTATTTCAGTGATTATACCCAGAACAAGAGTCATATGAAATAGACTTCCACTATCACCCTTGAAGTGTGTTTATAAGGTCCAGAGTGTCAAATGAGAGCCAGACTTAATTTTTGCCCACAGTCTTTAAACAGTGACTGACTACTCCATAGTTTGTTATTTAACTGAATTCTGAATGAGAGGCCATAAAATACACACCTGACTATTGCCCATTGTGAATTATTTTATAAGGCTCTGAATGAGTGGTAGTATGGAATAGAATGGTTTATGATTCCCAGGTTGTATCATTCAGTGAGCGTTGCGATCTGAAACAATGCTTACTGAATATAAAAAGGCTCCACTATCCTGGTGTGCATTATTCACTGAGGCTCTAAATGAGTGGCTATAAAATTGAGCCAGACTTTATTTTAACCCATTTACCCCCAACAACACCTGCTTTGCCAGGTGTGCCTATTATTACAGAATGAGACTGTCTGAAAAGTGGGCATAAAAAAAATACGAATCACCTACATGGCTATTACAGCCAGGTGCATTACAGAGACCCTGAATGTGTAGACATTGAAAACTGACTGTTTTCAAGGTGTATTATTCACTGAGGCCTGAATGAGTGGCCATATGAAAGAGATTCCTGACTATTCAGATATACATATTATTCACTGAAACACTGAAAGAGTGCCATATGAAATAGACTGTTCATTCATTATTACCCGAGCAGGTAGCCGTTATTCGTGGACTACTGATATTATCAGGCAAATGAACAGTCAACATGAAATAGACACCAAACCAAAACTACTGTTTATTCTGAAGCTAGCATGTGAAGTATTCAAGAGGTTCTGTATGAGTGTCCTGTCGATACCTCCTTAAGGATACTCAGAGCAAGGGCGTCATTCTGTGAATGTCCAATCAAGCAATGTGTATTATTCAGACAACAGGAAGTATGGTGCTTAATTTTCTTCGGCAGCTGTGGTTTGCCACTCTTATACTAAATAGCTGTCCTGACTCTTAAGTATTTCCCGTTTTCAAATCTATAGTTGTATATTATCACTGAAGCTCTGAAGAGGCCATATGAAATAGACAGGTGACTACTATGGCTAAGGAAGGTCGACCCATTGTTCATTATGAGCCTTAGCTAATGAGAGTTGAAAGTGGGTCATTATAGAAACGCGAATGCATATAGGACTCTGACTATTCCCAGTTGTGTATCATTCAGTGAGCTCTGAATGAGTGACCATATAAAAACAGATGTATTACTAGCAGGGACAATTTGTCACTATGAGAGTTCAAATCTTGACTATTAAACTCCAAGTTCACAAACCGGGAAAGATGGACCCAATTGACCCTCAGCATTTTCACTGAGGCACTGTGAAATGGTCATATCAATAGACTCCAGACTATTCCCCAGGTGTGCATTATTCAGTGAGTCTCTGAATAAGTGGTTCTATATTAAAGACTCCCAGCTCCTCAGGTGTTTATTACCCTGAGTATTTCTTACAGGTATACGTGGATTCCTTGGGAAAAATCTTGTGACTCAGGTCGTGAGGAGTTAGCTATGCCTAATCTCACGTGGCCACCTGAAATGCCACTCCACTGCACACCCTAGTTTACCCGGGGTTGCCCAATTTTTTTTTCCGTGGATTTCTAAGCAAAGCGCTGACTCACGGAGACTATTATCTCGAAGTAATCGCTATAACTCGGTGCGAGGTTCGTCGCCAGCTTATTTAGACAAGTCCACCTGACTGGCTGCGGGGGAGCAAGAAAGAATGTTCCTGCTTATCGAGGAAAACCAGGCAATTACAGACACCTACTTTCAGCTTCCAAGGACCCATAATAGTTTATTGTAATCGAAAGCATTTATACTGACCCGGCACGCCTGGGAAAGTATGGGCCTACCTCCAGACCCTTGTTCTGAGGAGTGCCTAGATGGTTCCAGCAATACTAGGCTCCCATGTCCCTATGGATCATATATCACATCGTCTTTTGCGTCATCAAACTGATTGTATAAATGAAGCCCGGGACGTTGTTCTCTTATGTGGACGGCAGGTAGTGTCAGAGTATTGCAGCCAACACTGTTATTAAAAGCAAAACTGACAGCCTTGCCGCTGCGAGCATGCATGCCACAGTAAGCAAACGACACGTTCTGCGCTACTGAGCTAATCTTAAAGAGATCGCTTCTCAGAGATGCTTTGCGACCTGCCGTTCGACACTCCCTAACAGTGTCATCAACAGTAAACTGAGGTGAGAGAAGCTGCTAGTCCGCCAAAGACGCGGACCTGCTCTGGAGAGAAACTGCTGTAGAACACGTTCCTAGGGTCACCCACATCCTTACGATCCTGGCGTGGTATGGTGGTCTGCTGGGGCCCACTGGCTTGGGTCTTGGGGACTGGGAAGGTAACGCAGCGGATGTAGTCCAGGAGGGGGCCGTGTCCCTAGTGTGAAGATTTAGAGGTCTCAGGAGTGACTCTGCAAGCATTAGAAAGCCGGACCTGGGGCCACTGGTACTTTTTCCTGAGCGTTGTCCTACATCTAAGGGGAGCAATGGGTAATATACTCTTACTGGGGGAAGGGGAGGGCCTTTTACGATCTTGATGCTGACTCCAGACTTGTTCTAATTTGGCCATTACTGGGGTTCAGCTTGACGCAGAGTATCGTTGAGCATCCACTGCCGGCCGTGCATGTTATCTAAGATGTGCAAGTCGACGGCGGAGAGGCTAAACTTGGATGAAGTGACCTAGCATATGAAATAGACCCTAGGATCAGTAATGAGCCGATATTCTTAAGCATGACGGTCATAGCACATGATAAGAAGACCGAGTTAGCTATGCCCTAACTAAGAAAGGAGTGAAGCTAATCAATGAGCTACCTTCCAGGAGTAAATAAGCACTGCGGGCAATGACGCATACATAGAATGAGGCGAAAACATGAGTTTGCAGGGATGCTTCCGAGTGGCCGCTTGTAACAAGGACATGGGAAAAAAAAAAAGAGTTTTAAAAAGGGGCAAAAATACAGATAGACTTCCGACACTTGAGGCGTATTTCATCTGAAAGTTCGCCGGTGAGGGAGATATTTACGGTGGATACCTTCATTTAGTGTTTTAATCCTGATCGGTTGAAGCAGTGGCCGCCAAAGGGTAATCAGGGTAAGCCTCGTTGGACTATAGATCCTCTACAGGGGCATGACCAAGCAGTTATTACCCCAGACAAACGTCCCGGCAGGATCTTCCGGACCCTTGATTTGAGCCTTAGCTCGTTAATGCAGACATGTTAGATGCCAGACTAAATTCTGGGGATTCAAGCTACCGTTTTATGCTGTAATACAATAAAGGTGCAGAGAGACTGCAGGTACGACGTAGCATTCAGGGAGAATCGCCTTTTTATTTTTTGATTTGTAATTCTCGAGCTGCAGTAACTCTATGGAGTGATCGGCTGAGCAACAGATCCCAGATGGTGCAAAACCCTCAGCGTGTCAGTGATAAAACCATGAAAGACTACCTGGCACACTGTAGGTGGGAGTAGCTAAAAAGCGCCTTATCGGGAGGTTTGCGTGGTTGTAAGACTAGTCCTCATTTGCCGGAAACAGTGCCATCTAGCTTGTAAGAACATTCACCGTTCGTCTGTTTTTATTGTTACCCCTTTTGTTGTATATCAACATCTTAGGATTAGGGGTGTAGCAGTCGCTAATTTAGTGATTAATTGCAGTTGACAGAATAAGATCCTTAAACTTTTTTTGGCAAGACATACGACCCCTGGCCGATGGCCCGATTGGGAATCTGAGGAGTAACTAAAGGGTTTTTTTTTCTGAACCATATTTGCCCCGGGCGTACTTCCTGTGGCTAAGTAAGAGCCTTATACTGTCAGCAATGGCATGCATAAACCGGATAACTAGTGCACTTTTCCAGAAAGTTCAGAGAATTTTGCCAAGATGGAGGTTTCTTCTCTAGAGATAAGTGCCCCTTGAAGTACCGCCAGATAGTTCCTTAGTCCCCGGAGGATTGAATCAAAAATGGACACCGGCCGTCAACAAAATATGTGGCATTAACGACCTAGAGTAGACTCGCCCTGTGTCTAAAGATGGCAATGACCACCTACTCCTGACCGGCCCATAGTTCGGTCACTAAAATGTAAAAACTGAGTCCAAGCTCTTGAAGATTCATATAAGTCAGCAATCTGACTTTTTGCAGGAATCCTATTAGCGATCGCCTATGGAAGGAGACCTCACCGGTAGCCTCGAAGGACATTGTCTATACCATCCAAGATTACATAAGCGGGCTACTCATAAGTTAAAGGTGGGTGAGAACATATTGTTTGATGCTTATGCACTTTGATTCTGGAAAAAAAACAAATAGGTATGGTAGGCGGGTCCCCTGGGACGAGGCACACAGCTGTTGACTCACTGAGGTCCAAAGGTATCCCCCCATCAGGGAAACAGATCCAGACTCAACTTGTTGCAAGGAGCCGCCTCCATAGTGCTGCGGCACCCAATGCACGGAGTGGAGCTGCTAGGTGACTTCAAGCGATCCATTAGTAGTTCAGTGGGGTGACCTGACCTTACACCTAATACTTTCTGGATCCCACAAGGAATACTTTTGTCGAGAATGGTTACTGGACACAACCTCGGAAGCAATAGTCCAAGTAGGTGGATGGGTCCAGGCGGTCTGAGGCATAAGCACGAAGTACCTGACATACGAAATAGACTTCAAACTAATAGATGAACCTAGTTTACCACTCAACAGATGAGATACCCGTTGAGGTTTTATTTAGGCACTTGAAAGTATCGCACAAAGGACATGGACTGGTTAGTCTGGCTTGAGTACCTACGTGGTCACTAATAGCCATTGTTCAAAAACAGAAGTCCGGCTGCGATCGCAAAATGAAGACCCGATGCAACTAGTATGAGTAGACTCGCCGAATTCAGCATCTGTACTCCCGAAGCTCTGAGACTTGTTGAGGAAAACTGGTGAACCTAGACCATTGCAGTCTTATTATGGTGCCTACTTCCGGGTAGACTGATTTTGTTGAACCGGCCATTGGGCAGCACTTTCACAGCACCTCGTCCTAAGATTGGTCCTCATGGGCAGGACCTACCTGATGATAGAGGTAACATTAAAGACTCCGTTAAAGTAGACTAGACAATTCGTTAAAGCTGTCACGGTAGTTTGAGGTCTAGTGGCTAAAACAGTACGCACTACTTACACCCACGGGTTTCCTAGTCCAAGGCATTTAGAGGATGACATCCAACAGTATGGCGTAAACTAAATGGGCCTAAACGGGCTATAGACATGGAATCATGAGAGTATGAATAACTCAGAGGCCCCATAAGCCAAAACGTGATGAAAGCTAGCATCTGGATGTGCGTGGATCCGCTGAGGCAGTTGAATGAGCAAGCTCAGGGTAAATTACTGAAATAGTTTTTCCAAACCCTGTACCCTGTTAGGAGAATAGATAAAGCCACTATGTTGAAAACTACGGTAGCTGAATGTCTATGACCCAGTGGTATACTGGAGAACTCAGCACCTGCAGGTTTGGCATCATGGTCTATTGCCCCTATTGTTATGTACTACGTAACCATTAGTCTCAAATGCCTTTCCTAAACTACAAAGCGTAATCAGAATAAGGGTGTCCCAACTATGATAGTTCCCTAAAATTGCCATTTGCGGCCCATTCCAGAGACCGTATCAGAAAAGGCATTACCTAGAAACTTCCACTGATGAGACTTCGGCACACACACTGCATGCGGATCATGGCTACTGAGCCCCCTGGATAGAAGCCTACACATTTCTGACAACTTCACACAGCTGATGCTATAAGTTTCCTGGACACTGCAATGCTGATCAACATCGTAGTTAAATAATAGCATGAGAAGTGGCTACTTACAAAGACTGACCTAGAACCAATACCTAAACAACCGAACAAAGTTAAGCGTCCTTCCTAAAAGAGATAGCTAGGCCCCAGCAAACAGGGTGAAGTGGGCTATGAGTGAAGTTGAAGGACATCCGTTTCTGAAGCATCACGTTATTCAATTAAGGTGTCAGCGATGTGAACCTAACACGACTAAACTTTTTGCGGCATTCAAATGTAAATGACGCTTGAAAACAGACCCATCACTCGCACCCAGTTCATATGCTAGCAGTTCTCATTGTCGACATCTCAGTACATGCCTCCCTCCCAGGCCACGTGCAGAATGCCTAAATGGCGATTCAGGCTGAAATTTCCAACTGTCGAAGGGGATACGACTGAAACCAAGATAAAGAAAAAAAAAGCACAAAACTGCTGGCACTAACATACGTGGTCCTCTCCATCGCTGTCCCTAAAAATATGTCTGAGTTCAGCAACCTTTCTAAAGTGCATACATGATAGACCCGCCTTCTCTGACAAACAGAATTCAGATGACCCTTTACGTCCACCTGCAATTGCGTTGGTCCTGGTGCAACCAGGGAGGAGGAAGGTGGCTGCATCCTAAACTAGGCCAGAGCTTGATGTCAAAGCTAACAGCAAGCTGGAGTGTCAGGTGTCCTGGAGTCGGTTTTTCCTGACCCTAGTCGTTACATCGTCGTGCATATGATAGCTGGACCTAGACAGCCCTAGTACTGTATAGCGGAACAGTCAGGGTTCAACGAAAGACATTCCAGTAATCTCTACCTATAAGTGAGAGTTCGCGTGGGAGTAACCTCCCAGTATAAAGTTTGTAGACTCCTGATTCGTCTAAAAACAAAACCCAGGCTTGCTAAGGAGATTCCTCCCGATTACAGCCTAAGGCCGTCCTAAAAATTCCTATTGGCCAAACACCTAATGATCGGCTCTTGGCTTTGACGAGGTTTCCTACTGGAGTGATCAGCAACCCCATATCTGACCAATACTTCGTGAATAACACTTTATCTGGCGTGACACAAGTGGACTGAATGATGGACTGATAGTCATAGTCAACAAGGTGCAGCTTCCTCTAAACTCCACTGAACCATCACCAGGGTTCCCCACACAGGGTACTAAGAATGCCACTAAATAACTTCTAGAAAAACACAACCACGAAAAAAGTGCCACCAGTATATGTACAGACGTACTGGGACCCACAGCTCGGCAAGTGAATGACTACCCATAAGCCAAACGAACAATGTAAGAATAACAGTTGAAATTGGCAAACTTTAGCCCATTATTCGGCTAGTCAAAGTTTGTTTGCAGCAGGCCCCTAATGTTTTTCAGGGATTTCTGAACCAGTAATTCGGGGGGTTCTGCTAACAAGCATGAGCCCTTACCTGCCTGAGCACATACAATCAGCTAGTGAGAGAGAAAGGTAGATGTAGCGAGAATTGAGCTTTCCCGAGAAACTAGACTACTAACCCTACTCGAGGTTGGACATTAAGCTTAATGGATCACTGAGTAATCCCAGTCCAGGTGCTGCTTGATAAAATAGAGCGGGGACCAGTAAGATTTCCTTCCACTGGGTATTGCTACAACTACCAGTATAGCAAAGGATAGTTCACCTGTCCGGCTGACTATTTCAGAGCGGGGAGGCTCGAGAAAAACCCCACCTAGACATACCTCGTTGTTGCGACTGCCTGAACATTTCAACGAACTAGACCATCGCTGACATGGGTTAATCCAAAGCCTCCGCCCTAACCCTAACCATCAAGTAAACACCAATGGCCATTGAACAGGATTTCACACATGTGGTAACAACCAGCGGTAACCACCTTACCCAGAATGTTATGTGGAGGCCCATACATTGCGAAGCAACTCCGCACCCTACACTGGGAGTACGTCACTTGTTGTCCTGACTTAAAAGAGTACGAAAACACCACAGTTCATGGTATAATTACAGAGGTAAAATACTTGTGATAGCCACTGTACCGATTGATTGTTAATACGGCGTGATTACAGTGATCCGTACCACATAGTGGTAGACCGACGAAAAAGTTACCAAGTCGGGTGTACTGTAATATAGGAAACTCCAAACACCAGATGTTAATGATTAAAGTTTGGCATTTCACTATTCCAGTACTCTTGTCAGAATTTTAGGTCATATGGAACAAAAATCGTGTGATTCTAAGATCACCATGGCGCTCCTCCACAGCGAGTCCGCGCTTGCTGCTGGGCTCCTCGCTTGGGAGCACGAGAGTAGTCCACGTGGACTTCCTGGCAGACCTGGGCACGTTGAATAGTATTACAGGTCTGCGCTCCCTAGAATTTAGACACTGGGGGTGCACTCCACCGTGGATTACGAGACACATAAAAACTTACCGGGGACCAGACAAACATATAGGGACTAACTAACTGAGTAACTGCACCGTAGACTTACCGCTTGTTAAAAACGTAAGCCACTGGGAACAAACTAGTTCCCCGTAAGCCCCTCCAGTTTGGCAGCCCTCTCTTAAGATCCGACACATTTCCGGGGCTGACCACTACACAGAATCAACTTGGGGTTCTACAATCTAAACAACATCACAAAAGCATGGGCCACCCTGTCGTATGCCTAAACCATCAAAAACGGGCATTAACTACCAGCAAACAGCCCTATGCTTGGTCGAAGATAAAGAAAAATAAAACAAATCAAGTTCATTCCAGAAGCGCCCCAGGCTAAAAAAACACTACATGAGTTCCCGATAAAGCTAAGAGCATTAAGTGGACCAAGATAAAAATTCAAACGGGAGCCGTAAGCACACGAGGTAGCCATTGAGGTAGCAGTAACTCAAGATCCTGTGCCGCTGCCCACAATGAGTGTCAATCCCCGGCTCAGACTCCTGCCCAGCCCCGGTAGTACCTCCACTGCACGGGGTCTTACAAAGTGTCAAACGCTCAAACCCAGCTCTTGAGTGGGGATACAAGAAGTTCTGGGGCCGACTATCAAGGGGTATCATAAACACTCCGATAAAACAACTAAATAAATATTGAACTGCATGAGCAATCGGCCGGCGTAAGTATACCACTCCTTAAAGTTAATTTTGGTAAAAAGTGAGATTGATAATGAGGGCATTCCTGGTGAAAAAGTTGAAAAGTGGCCATGGTAAATGTCCCTAGGTACCCGAACAAAACATGCCGCTGTGCAATGCCAGAAATAGGCCAGCGAATATCCGCTGATCACATTTCCCCAGTCAAAAATGTAATGACCTAAAAACCGTATCTAAGCACAAGTATAGAATACATCCTAACGATGGACTGACTGTCAGGCTAAAGACGGCTGGCCCGAGATACATAAAACATACTGCCTGGGATGCCTGGGCATCAAGATTAAATTGAAAAGAGGTCAAAGGGTCTAGTAACTGAATCTTTGTAAGCCTAAGTATGTAGGGTGAGACAGGCAAGAGGTCCCAAGGACTCTAACAGTTTAGCCCAAAAACGGCAGACATCTGAGCTTTTATAGTATGGACAGGTTACCCCATCATGCCAATTGGCACCCAAGGCCATAATTAGTCCGGCGTAAATAGGAATATCACTTACGACTGGCAGTCCATTAAAAAGCTTGCCAACTAGTCAAACAACGGAGAATGTATTGACCGAAGGCTCAGGTGCCCTGACTGGCATTTAAAACTACATCGAAAAAAATTCCACCTGCTGCACGTATCTACATCTAGATCCCATACTCGTACACAAGTCTGTGTGTATAATTTTAGACTCTCACGTTCGTCGAAGTCCGCCTTCTGCACCTATAAACAAGGGGACTGCCCCTGAAATACCCAGATCCATTTAGATACGATGGTTATCACCCCCGACATGGACCCAGTCCACTGACACGTGATCCTCAACCGAAACAGTGGGTAAAATGACCCCTAAAACCAGGAGGTAACCGCCAAAAAAGACTATGCGCTTTACATCTGTTGAAAGTGCGGAACTTGAATCCAAAATCTGACTAAAGTATGATTCGATCCGAAGACGTTCAGCAAAATCCACTCCAAAAATTAGTACAGGGACACAACCTGGGGTAAGTTTCCACTAGCTCATTTCAGTGTACATGGCAGGAAAGAGAAAGTCTGATAGGAGATACTTTGAGAGGTTTCACCATGGAAAAACTGCTTCCCCCGTCAGCCCTATGGTACTCCAGTCTGCAAAAACAGTTACTGGTAGGTTACCCACTAGTACTAAGGATCAAAAGAGGTCCGCAAAAGGGTGCTAGACGACGGTGTAATGACCCTCCCCTTGCTTATACTCTACCGCCGATTCCCGTAGTCCCTCGACCTAGGCATGAGTAGAGCAAACTTTAGACTAAATCTTTGTCCCGGAACACCCTAAGGGATCGATGGCAAATAAGGAAAGAATGTGCAACATAAAACGACAATGATCCGAGGAACACTGGGTCGCTGGGCAGGTGGGTAACATTGCTAAGGAACTTTAGGCTGATATGGGCGTTAACACCTGACTCTCAGTGCCTGGAGGTGCAAAAACACCATAGACCCCGGAAGCTGGTTCGTGACCCAGTAGACTCAGGTTGGGTGCCTGGGGGAGCTTTCAAGGGTTCTGCTTCAGGTCGAAAGTACATGAGCCTCAAATTCCAGGTAGGTGCATCCTTCACCGGCTCTCCGGTGCAAAAGGATAGAAGTTTTAGCAGCCATGAAGGTAAAAGAGTAGACTCGGTAAAATTGAGGCTCTTACTAATCTCTATGTGTCCAGACACCCAAATAAATCGAAGATAGCCGGAATACAAACCGACTCCTGGGAACACCTAATACCGACAGATCTGGAAAAAAATAGGCTATTAGTTCTCTATTTGACAGTTTAAGAATCCCCATGAGCACTTCCTAAATTCAGAAATGTCATGCGATCTGAAACAGTAATGGGAGAGTTTTTAGCATCTAAGATGGGCATACACGGCTCCAAACATGGCTGTAGACCCCATAGAGTTGAGACATACTGATTATCTCGTGAGGCCCTGAAACGGATTCACTGACAACCAATGATGGAATACCAATGAAAAAGGTGGCCATCTGACAACGTCCTAAAGACTCACCCCGAAAAACGGAGGCAAAGTTGTACAAGAGATGAGACTGATGAGCACCCAGGATTTGAACTGGTTTACACTTTCTTCACCCAAAACTTTCACACACATGAGACTGTCCCAGACGGTGAGTGTGCAAACTTACTGACTCATCCGGGTACATGGCCTATCCTGCAATTATTCGGCAAGTCCTCTGCGAAAAAAAGTGCAACTTCAGGGACTATGAGGCTGTCTTGCGCGTGACTGTCACATATCCATGGATAAGCCTCTCAGCCAAACCAATAGCTCAGCCCACAGGCGTTTTATCTCCTAGGACAGGCCTAGTTAGATAATGCGGGCACACAGCTTTATGGCGGTTGCTGTCTAAAAAATCAGTTAGGAAAGGTAACTTCATGGCTCCCTTCCGGGGTCCCATAAGACCATTGGGTTTTCAAATAGGATAGTTACAGTCCAGTCACCATACCTCCGAGGCCCAGGCTTGAAGTATAGAAGTACTCAACCTGTCCAAAAAGCTGGGAGCGTCCGATTCTGGTGGCATCACAACAAGATAAAGCAAAAATTATTACAGTACGACGTATCAAGATTCATTAATGGCCATAGATCAGCAGGGTTTGGGACACACAACATTCTAAAAATTCCATTTTAGATTTGAATTTCACAGGTGTTTTTCCATTCTGAGTTCAACCTGATACCATAATGTCTGGTTGATTTCTCTTTGAATGAGTGAAAATCTCCCACTATTAGTGTGACAAGTCTGAAGTCATTAAGAACTCCTTATTATCTGGGTGTTCTCATGGGCCATATAATAGAACTGACTTTCTGTTGTATCATACCATAGAATGATTCTGTCTGACGTTCATTCTGACAGAAAAGAATTGAACTCCTCCATCTCATTTCTGAATATTATTCTTTTATGAGACACTATGATTATGTCATGAAATTCTTGGAGTTTGTTCTGCTTGAAATGCTTGAATCATTTTTGGGTGCTTTGGTGGTCTACATGGATTTATATGTCCCAGTGACATTTTTCAGGGCTCTGTGTACAAATATATGAGACACTGTTTTCTTCAATATTATTGTGTTGTAACCTGATAATAGATTGTTCATACACCAGACTGAAACATGAGACTATGTTTCTTCTTCTGCATCTTTGTTTCAGAATGAGTGAAATATCACAGATTATTCTTTTTTGACTCTTTATATCATTCAGGACTATTGAGACTTCATTATACTCCTCTGAAATATGTTCATTCATTCTGAATGTGGGCTGTGAAAAACAATTTTTTTCAGTGCTCTTTCAGGATTCTTTGAATGTTGACTTCCTGACAGACATCTATTCATATTTCTTGGGTGTCTGTATTCTCTGTACATGATCTTTATATCTGAGTCTCTGTTATGACATGTGAACAGAACACTCCTGTATTATAGACATTAATGTGATTAAGTGAATTTGATGAGAAATAGTGAGATAATAAAGTATTGAGAATGTCAGAGTGTTTTCTGTTAAATAAATGGTTGACTTCCTGGTGTATATTCTCTGAGATTATTGATTAATGATGACTGGCTCAATATTTCCTTATTCCTGGTCTGTATTGATCATTAATAGATTGACTGATATGTTAAATGAGACTGTGGTTTAACAGAGACAATTTTTGTGTGTTCTTGCTATGAAGATAATGAGATGTGATTGAATTTTCACATGCTTTCATGTGAAAAATATATAATATGGCAGAATATGGTATGATTTAGTATCTTCATCTTAAGAGGCTTGTGTGATCATATGAAACAGGATGTGTCTATCCCAAATATTTTATTATTCAATAATCTCTGAATGAGTGGCTATGAAATAGACTGCTGAGTACAACATTTGTGCATTATTCACTGAGGCTGAAGTCAGTGGATATAAAATGAAATGCTGACTGTTTCCACAGGTGTGTATTATTCTGAGGCTCTGAATGAGTGGCTGTGTGAAATACACCCTGGCTACCCACAGGTGTGTGCATTATTCACTGAGGCTGAATGAGTGTTCATGACAGCTCCTGATTACTGACCAGATGTGCATTACTCAATGAGTTCTTAAACATGGTGATAATATGAAAGAATCCTGACTAATTCCAGGTGTGCATCAATCAGTAATGCTCTGATTGGGCCATATGTCATAGACTCTAACTAGTCCACAGGTGTGTAGCATTCACTGAGTTTCTGAATAATTGGCCATGAAATAGACTCCTGACTATTCCCCAGGTGTGTATTACTGTATGGATGAGTGGCTACAAAATAGCCACTTAACTATTCTCCTGTGCATTTTCCACTGAGGCACTGAATAAACCATCATGAAATAGACTCCAGACTATTTCACAGGTGTGCATTATTCACGAGTTTCTGAATGAGTGGCCATATGAAATAGACTCCTGAGTATTCCAGGTATGTATGATAATGAGGCTCTGAATGAGTGGCCATGAACACTCCTGACATTTCATAGATGTATTATTCAATGAGGCTCTGAATGAGGACATAGGAAGAGACTGAATATCACAGGAGTGCATTTTAGGTTTGGCTCTGAAAGAGTGTCTATGAAATAGAATCCTGACTTTCCCCAGGTGTTCATTATTCAGTGAAGCTCTGAATGATATATGTAATAGTGTCCTGAGTATGCCCCAGTATGTATTAGTCACTGAGGCTCTGAATTTTGGCCATATAATAGCCTTGACTATTCCACAGGTGTGTATTATTTAATGAGCTTTGAGTTAGTGATTAGATGAAATAGATCTTACTATTTTAAGGTGTATTATTGACTGAGACACTGATTAAGTGGGCATATGGAATAGACTCATTATTCCAAAGTTGTGCATTACTCACTCAGGCTTTGATTTTGTATACAAAGACCAGTGTCTGTTCCACAGGTGTGCATTATTTACTGAGGCTCTAAATGAGTGGCTATATGAAGAAGACTTAACTCTTTTCCAGGTGTGTATTACTGAATGAGACTGAATAAGTGAGCAAGAAAGAGACTCCTGTCTATTCCCAGGTGTGCATTATTATACAGAGACTCTCAATGTGTGGCCATTTGAAGTAGACACTAGACAATTTCCCAGGGTGTATTATTCACTGAGGCCCTGAATGAGTCATAAAGAGATTCCATTCCTATATAATATATATATATATATATATATATATATATATTATTCACTGAAACACTGAAATGGTAATATATAGACTCGATTTTACTTCACAGGTGTGTGTTATTCAATGACTCTAAAGAATCACCATATGAAATAGACTAGTGATTATTCTTCACATGTGCATTATTCAAAGAGGTTCTGTATGAGTGTCCATATCAAATAGACTCCTGACTGTCACAGGTGTGTATCATTCAGAGGTGCTTAATTTGTGCTATCTTAAATAGGGTCCTGACTACTCACAGGTTATTCACTGAATCTCTGAATGAGAGGCCATATGAAATAGACTCCTGACTTGCCCATTGTGCATTATTTAGTAAGGCTCTGAATGAGTATGAGAATCCTGAAGATTGGTGTGTATCATTCAGAGATACTGAATCAGTGGTCACATGAAACAGGATCCTGACTATACCATGGTGTGCATTATTCACTGTGGCTCTGAGTGGCCATATAAAATAGACTCTAATATTCACAGAGTATTATCTGTGTGCATTATTCACTGATTCTCTGAGTGGACATGAAATAGATGACTATCATAAGTGTATATTCTGTGAGGCTGTGAAAGTGGCCACATACAGACTTCTTATTATCCACTGTGTGTTATTCACTGATTGTCTGAATGAGTAGCCATATGACATGGACTCCTAATTATTCTCCATGTGTGCATTATTCAAACAGGTTCTGAATGAGTGCATACCAATAGACTCCTGACACTTTCCCAGGTGTGTATTCTTCAGTTATTCCAGAATGAGAGATCATATGAAATAGACTCCTGACTATCACCCAGGTGTGTATTATTCAGAGGCACTTAATTGTGGCTACATAAACAGAGTCCTGACTACTATAGAAGTTCATTATTCACTGAAGCTCTAAATGAGAGGCCATATAAAATAGTCACCTGACTATTTGTGTTATTCAATAAGGCTCTGAATGAGTGGCAGTATGGAAGAATCCTGATGATTCAGGTGTGTATCATTCAGTGAGGCACTGAATGAGCCTATATGAGAGGCTCCAGACTATTACCTGGTGTGCATTATTCACTGAGGATCTAAATGGGTGGCTATATGAAGTAGACTCTTAACTCTGCAGGTGTGTATTATTGAATGAGACTCTGAATGGGCATAAAAAGAGACTCCTGTCTATTGCCCAGGTGCATTATTTACAGAGACTCTGAATGTGTAGCCATTTAAGTAGACTCCTGACTGTCACCCAGGTGTGTATCATTCAGGATGCTTAATTGGCTATCTTAAATAGGGTCATGACTACTCCACAGGTGTTATTCACTGAAGCTCAGAAGAGGCCATATGAAATAGACTCCTGACTATTGCCTTGTGCATTATTCAGTAAGGCTCTGAATGAATGGTCTATGGAACAGAATCCTGATTTCTGTGTCATTCAGTGAGATACTGAATCAGTGGTCATATGAAACTCCATTTTATTTCACTGGTGCATTATTCAATAATATATTAAACAGACTCTCACATGTGTGTTTCACTTGATAACTGAAAAATAAGATTACTCCAAGGATATCACAGATTCTGAAACAGAATTTTCCTGACAGACATCATTGAGGCCACAAATATCTCAAATATAATGAATGACTAACTTCCCAAGGTGTGTATTATTGAATGAGCTCTGAAAGTCATAAAAAGAGACTCCTGGCTAGGTGTAATTATTCAGAGCCTCTGAATGTGGCCATTTGAACAGACTCTGACTTTTTCCAGGTGTATTATTCACCGAGGCCCTGAATGAGTGGCCATATGAAAGATATTCCTGACTATTCAGATGTACATATTATTCCCTGAAACACTGAAAGAGTAACCATATGTAATAGACCCCATTTTACCCCACAGGTGTGCGTTATTTCTTCATATTCCAAACGAATCATTATGCAAAATAGACTAGTGTTTATTCCCCACATGTGCAGTATTCGAAGAGGTTCTGTATGAGTGTCCATATCAAATAGCCTCCTGACAAGAACTCATGTGTGTATCATTCAGGGAGGTGCTTAATGTGAGGCTACCTACAATAGGGTCTTGACTACTACACAGCTATTTATTATGCACTGAAGCTCTGAAGAAGAGGCCATGTGAAATAGACTCCTGACAATTGCCCCATTGTGCATTATTTGGTAACGCTGTGATTGAGTGGCCATATGGCATGGACTCTGACTATTCCCCAGTTGTGTATCATTCAGTTAGTTTCTTAATGCGTTACCATATAAAATAGACTCCTGACTATGTCTCTTAACTATTTCACAGCTGTGCATTTTCCACTTAGACACTGGTTGAACGGTCATATCAAATAGACTCCAGACTATTTCCAGGTTTGCATCATTCAGTGAGTCTCTGAATCAATAACTATATTAAATAGAATTGTCAGTACTTTCCAGGTATATATGATTGTTCACTGAGGTTCTAAATGAGTGGCCATGTGAAATACACTCCTGACTTTTCCACACGTCTGTATTATTCAGTGAGGCTCTGAATGTGTGGCCATAAGAAAGAGACTACTAAATACTTCTTAGGCGTGCATTTTTAGGTTCGGCTCTAAATGAGTGGCTATACGACATAGAAACTTGACTTTCCCAAATGTGTATGTTATTCAGTGAGGCTCTGAATATGTGGCTTTGTGAAATAGAATTCTGACTACAATACAGGTGTTCCTTATTCAGTGAAGCTCTGAAGGAGAGGCCATATGTAATAGAGTCCTGAGTATTCCCCAGATATGCATTATTCACTGAGGCTCTGAATCTTTGGCCGTAGGAAATAGTATTCTGACTAGTCCACATGTTTGTGTCATTTAATGAGTCTGAGTTAGTGACCATATGAAATAGACTTCTGACTATTCCCCAGGTGTGTATTATTGACTCAGGCTCTAAATATATGGGCAAACAGGTTCTGCATGAGTGTGCATACCAAATAGACTCCTTACACTTCCCCAGGTGTGTATTCTTCAGTTATTTCCAGAATGAGAGATAATATAATATAGACTCCTGACTATCACCCACGTTTGTATCATTCAGGGAGGCACTTAATTGGTGGCTACCATAAACAGCGTCCTGACTACTCCATAGCAGTTAATTATTTACTGAAGCTCTAAATGAGAGGCCATATAAAATAGTCACCTGACTATTGCCCCGTTGTGAATTATTCAATAAGGCTCTAAATGAGTGCAGTATGGAATAAAATTCTGAGGATTTTTTGGTGTGTATCATTCTGAGAGATACTGATTCAGTGGCCACATGAAATATTATTCACTGAATCTCTGAATGAGAGGCCATATAAAATAGATTCCTGACACTTGTCTTATTGTGCATTATTTAGTAAGACTCTGAATGAGTGTTCCTATGGAATATAATTCTGAGGATGCCCTGGTGTGTATCATTCTGAGAGATACTGAATCAGTGGTAACATGAAACAGGATCCTGACTATTACTGTGTTATATTATTCACCCTGAGTAGCT